>JAZEWT010000002.1:2069473-2081196 GCA_036362905.1 Mordacia mordax
GCCTGCGATATTAATTCATTCATTGTCAGTACCTGCTCAGTTTTGTACAGGGTCGCGGTGAGTCGGAGTCTATCCCGGCAGACACAGGTTGCAAGGCAGGATTATACCTATGACGGGGCACCAGTCCATGCAAGTGCACCAGGGGGATATTTAGTCAGTCGGTATATTCGCCGAGACAGCGTCTCTTTGGATTTTTGGAGGAAAGCGGAGTACCTGGGCGAAACCGGCGCAGACAGGACGTTCAAACTCCACACGGCGATGTGTCACCAGAGCCTTGGGTGCTACCACCCGCGACGATGTCTAATTCCACTGCCGTGCGGATCTGCGTGACGGGTATGGGTTGCGAGTAATCTCGAAGAAATCGATTACGGAGGCGCAGAGAAGTGGGGGAGGTGGGGGTAGTCAGCGATGCAGTTAGCCGGCGCCAAACCGCCAGACACTGCTTCTTATGTATTATGATGTTATCAGTCAAATAATTAACGAGCGGTGTGTTTTTTTAATTATCTTGCTGTAGCAGGAAACCGGAGAACACGGAGGAAACTCGCGCAGAGCAAGGAGAGACACGCACAACGTCGCACCTCGTCACACGGGACGATGTGTCTGTGACAGGCGGGCGTCACGAGCTCATGAACGGAACGTGCGCCTCGTCACGAGTTCGTGCGCGTGACAGCACGGAAGGGAGGTGCGCACAGGAAAGGGTGGCTCTTCTGCAGCTCAAAAGTTTCCAAATTGCAATTTCCTCCTCCACGATAGCCCGGAAATTAAAAGATGGATTGGCGCACATTTTCATAACGCACCCAGGCCATGAATGCATGAACAAAACAAACCGTTATTATCGGGCACTGCTGAAAATGTTAATAACCTGATCCCTTAGCATAGCATTTAACCTACATCTTAACCTATTTAATGTATTTCTCATCTCATCTCATTGTCAGAAAACGCTTAGTCCTGTACAGGGTCGCGGTGAGCCGGAGCCTATCCCTGCAGACACAGGGCGTAAGACAGGGATATACCCATGATGGGACACCAGTCCATCCCGGGCACTGAGGGCAATTTAGCCTGCAAGCCAATTAACCTATGCAGCAGCATGTTTTTTGGACTGTGGGAGGAAACCGGAGTGCCTGGCGAAAACCCACGAGGACACGGGGAGAGAACTCGCAAACTCCACACAGAAAGGCACCCGAGCTGAGACTCGAACCCGGCACCTTCTTGTTGCGAGGCGACAGCGCTACCCACTGGGCCACCGTGCCGCCCAGAAATAAACGTGTATTTATTTATTTTTTAAATTCGTAAATCGAAATTCTAACAGATTGTGGTACAAAGCTGCAGTGATTCCCCCGTGCAGGCCTTTTACCAGACAATAATAAAAAATGACAATAACGAATTAAATAACGTAATCCACCTGGGATTTGCACATTTCTGTAACTCACCTGAGCCGAGGCGGTGTTAATTACCCGTACGTCTGGGAATACACTGTATCAACACTTAACCATGTCTCACAGTCCAGCCTAATAGGACGCTCACAGACGGCACAATGCGGAAGCTGTGTTGGAGAGCATTTGTTTCATGTCTTGTTAAATTTGCAATCACCGCCGTGTTGTTCTTTGCAATGCGATGCGAACAACACGCGCATTCCATTAGTTATAAGTAGCCGCTTCATCCTGTAGCGGGTCCCGGTGAGCCGGAGCCTGTTCCAGCAGACACGGGGAGCACAGCAGAGCTACGCCTAGGCTGAGACGCCAGTCTATCGCAATGCACCAAGGGCAATTGAGTCAGCTGGCCAATTAACCCCGGCAGCATATCTTTGGAGTGTGAGAGCAAACAGGAGTGCCCGGTGAATACCTACGTGGACACGGGAAGAGAACGTGTAAACTGCACACAGTAAGGTATCCAAGCCAGGAATATAGGCCGGGCACCTTTTTATTAGTGAGGCTGCATCGCCACTCACTGTCTCACAGTGCCACTCCACAAGAAACTCTTTCTTCATTAAGCAAAATGTTTCTTCAGCAGTTATTCCTCATTGTTATTAATGTATTGGAATTATCGGTCATTATTGGGCTGTGCAATATTGAATTGTTACTGTGTGCTGTAGGATTATGATTACGGTTTCGTCTTTATTCAAATTTGCGCCGAGTTTCTTAAATGATGTATTTTGCGTGTTTGCTGTTTAAATGTATGTTTACGTTTAGAGTTTCATTTTTGCATTTATTGTTGCTGAGTCAGTTGATTAACCCTTTGAATGTAGACATCGTCGCGCTGGTCAGTAGAACCTTTGTTGTGTCACATGAATCTCGCATCTCGAGCTTGCAAGCTCACCGGTTACTTTCTGCTGTGATATTAAAACATCTATCTATCGAACCCTTGTTTAGACGCAAACCCATGTTTCTGCACTCTGTGACAGCGTTTGTTTCAACTTAGCGACCGTCCTTCCAGTTAAAATTGTCGTCAACTCATCACTCACCGCTGGTGACTAGCATGTGTCACATTTCGCGTGACAGCGCCTGTCAATTGAAGGCAGATGGTACGGCCCATTTCCCTACCGCAGGATGAGAGCCTCCTTACAGCGCTGCCGTCTCACAACAAGAAGGGCCTGGGTTCGACTGCCGTCTCAGGCGCCTTTCTGTGTGGAGTTTGCATGCTCTCCCCGTGTCTGCGTTGGTTTTCCGCCAAGTTCTCCCGTTTCCTACCGCGGATCACAAACACGTTGCGTAGGCTAATCGTCCTGAATAAATTGCCACCGCTAACCCCGGAGTCGCTGAAAATTGCTTTCCCCACCCCGCTAGACAACTGTTAAAAAGAGTTGCACGGCTCAGCGGTTCTTTATAGCTGAGATACAAAAAAAACATCTGGCGGACTGAATGCACAACCATCTGCCATTGCCAGGTACATTCCGACACGTCACAAGGCACAGTGCATAAAAAAAAATAAAGATTTCACAGAAGGAACTGGGGGCGGCACAGTGGCCCAGTGGGTAGCGCTGTCGCCTCACAGCAAAAGGACCGGGGTTCGAATCTCGGCTCGGGTGCCTTTCTGTGTGGAGTTTGCATGTTCTCCCCCGTGTCCATGTGGGTTTTTGCCAGGCACTCCGGTTTCCTCCCACAGTCCAAAAAACATGCTGCTGCATAGGTTAATTGGCTCGCAGACTAAATTGCTCGCAGTGTCCGGTGATGGACTGGCATCCCATCGTGGGTATGTCCCTGCCTTGCGCCCTATGTCTCCGGCTCGCCGCCACCCTGTACAGGACTAAGCGGTTTATGACAATGAGATGAGATGGAACTGGCTGGCAGAACAAGAGCCAGAGAGAAATTAACCGAATCGGAACAAAAACTTGTTTACAGTGTGTGACATAATTCGCTTGACGGAAAATAATAAAACCATTTTGTGTGGAAGAATACTTATTCGTCATAATAGAAACTAGTCGAAGTGCCCTTCATCATGTTCAATACACGTGCTAATTCGTACAACTGCACCTAGCATATATATATATTTTAAAAATCACAGTTGCCATATCAATACAGCCACATATAAAGGCAATTATTCTCGACAAAGGCGCTTATGCTGCACCCTGTAAATGTAACAGGTTAAATTGCCCCGCAGTGCCCGGCGATGGACTGGCGTCCCATCGTCGGTATTTCCTTGCCTTGCACCCTGTGTCTGCCGGGATAGGCTCCGGCTTCACCGTGACCCTGTATAGGACTAAGCGGTTTCAGACAATGAGATGAGACTTGGTTTCGAATCAGGACACAAAGTCCTGTCGGAGAAGCCGACCTTTAAGGGGAGGTCCACAACTGGGCGCTGTTGCTGCATTGCTCCTCTTACTGGCCAAGTGAGTACATTCGTACACGGTTTATCATACTGGGAATTACACTCAGCATGCCCTCTCGGTCAGGGTGACATCGCCATGCCAGCGCACCACCTAATGGCACTGGACAGCAGCGAGAAAGAAGGCGAATACGTTCACTTATTGACGAACGAGTCTGACACGATTTGCATTGTAGCGTTACATTATAAATTACCAGTTGAGCACCCACAGGACGGGCGAGCGTGGTTCCAAGGTGTGCAACACGTTCCGTTGACATGACCGCTTTGATCGCGATTTCTTTCTTTTGGGAATATTTCTCGCGGAAGAGCGGTTATCAATAAGTGGAACTTAAAGCCGAAATAAGACGCAAGAGCCTTGGTGTTGCGCCGATACAATTTGTATTCATGAAGGATTCGGATCTGGTACATTCAGTGCGGACACGCATGCACCCGTAACACTTGCTCCATCACGTACAGATATCGCCGTGCAACCGTACGGTCTGCCGAAGGTAACTTCTGCCAGGGGGCATCTGCTGAAGTCTGCAAGGTGCACAAGGGTGGTGTGGTGACCGACATCACGCGAGGCGACTATGGTTCCTCCGACTGCTTATGTTCAACCTACCACCCCCCGCATTTACTCAGTTTAGGCTGAGTCGACCTAGGTGAGGCTCAGGACAAGTTGCCATGCCACTGACCTCGCGTGTGGCTGTGCCATCACAGCGTGCGACTCTGTGTGCCACTGCTTCACGCACCACACTCACAAATCAAGTCTATAGTTCATCACAATTGTGCAAATTTACAAGGTGACTCAACGGTAGGTGGCACGGTGGCCCAGTGGGTAGCGCTGTCGCCTCCTCACAGCAAGAAGGTCCTGGGTTCGAATCTCGACTGGGTTGCCTTTCTGTGTGGAGTTTGCGAGTTCTCTCTCCGTGTCCGCGTGGGTTTTCGCCGGGCACTCCGATTTCCTCCCACAGTCTGAAAAAACATGCTGCTACATAGGTTAATTGACTCGCAGACCAAATTGCCCGCCGTGCCCGGTGATTGACTGGCGTCCCATCGTGGGTATATCCCTGCCGTGCGCCCTGTGTCTGCCGGAATAGGCTCCGGCTCGCCGCGACCCTGTAGAGGACGACGCGGTTTCTGACAACGAGATGAGATGAGACTCTCCACGGTACGTGTCAGAGCACTGTCACCGCCGCAACGTTGCAGTGAACGAGAGGGGTGTAAGCAGATATAGATGGTCTGCGCGTGTGCGGTCATATGAGCCAAACAAATTAAACCTTATTCATTCCCATTACTTAACCTTGACTCGCATTTAACAAGCGTGCCGTAATGCAACGCTGGGCGTCCCTATGCGAGAACATTTCCTCCCCAGTGCCTTGGCGTGAAATTATTCCCACGACTGAAATAAGCAGCACAAAAGCCACGCACAATAAAACCATAACGCGCTATTTATTTACTTTGTGAATGCTCTGGAGCACAGTTTTATCCTTATTAAAAAGTATCTTTCTTCGGTAAAAACACAGCAGGGTGTGTGCATGGCGGCGGCCCACGGATTCCCAAATAATCAACAAACACATCGTGCGCTTGACTGCATAAACAACACCAGGTGTAAATGAAACACAATTATGGTGATGGTGATTCGGAGCCCTTTGTCTAGGCAATGTTCCCTGGAGGTTACAACGCACACACATTATTACCGGGACAATGTGCCGGACCGCATTGGCTTACTTTCATCTCTGTCTGAGTAAATCTCGCAAATGAGACTCACCGCGACCTCGTGATTTCATCATCATTATCAATACCTGCGGGGAGGAACCCATCCCGGCAGACAGAGGGCGACAAACGGGGTTACACCCGGGATGTGACGCCAGTACACCGCATGGCACACTTTTTGGGGGGTAATTTACTCAGCGGGCCAATGAACCTATGTAGCAGCGTGTCTTTGGGCGGTGGGAGGAAACCGGAGTACCGGGCTTATTCCCACGTGGGACACGGAGAGAACACGCAAACCTCCACACAGAAAGGCACACGAGCCGGGAACCGAACCCAGGCTTTATTGCTGTGAGGCAGCAGCCCTACTCAATGTGCAACCGCCGTTCCACTGACCTCCTGACCTCCTGATTTTTCACCTGGTTGAACAAATAAAGTTGATATTTTTCAAATCCTATTCTCCGCACCGGGGCGGCAAGGTGGCCCAGCGGGTAGCGCAGTCGTCTCACAGCAAGAAATCCCGGGTTCGAATCTCGGCTCTGTGTGGAGTTTGCATGTTCTCTCTCCCCGTGTCCGCGCGGGTTTTCGCCGGGCACTCCGTTTTCCTCCCACAGTCCAAAAAACATGCTGCTGCCTAGGTTAATTGGCTCGCGGACTAAATTGCCCTCGGTTCCCGGTGATGGACTGGCGTCCCATCGTGGGTATATCCCTGCCTTGCGCTCTGTGTCTGCCGGGATAGGCTCCGGCTCACCGCGCCCCTGTACAGGACTGAGCGGTTTCTGACGATGAGATGAGATTTTCCGCACCGCTGCTGGGCGCCTTAACGACGTCAGACTCCACATCCGTCACGACACGTCACTGTACGCGTACCGGCGCGTCCTTATTAAAGGTGTTGTATGCGATGTTCCAGCAGCGCGCTCGTCTCAATTACATCTGGTAGCCTCTCAACGCACGTGTGCCTATTCGTACGCGCTGGGCGGGCACACGAGGCTACAGGCGGTACACACGCGGCGCACGCGACCCATCCACTACGGCGGGAAGAACACAAAGGCGAGATGGATGTGGCGTCACAAAGCAATTCCCGTTGGATCGTTCCACACGATTCCAGTTGGAATTGCTGCTATCGCGAATTTTATCTGGGCCGGCGAAGTGGCGCAGTGCATAGCGATGCAGCCTCGCCTGGGTTCGATTCCCGGCTCGGGTGCCTTTTCTGTGTGGAGTTTCCATGTTCTCTCCATGTATCCACGTGGGTTTGTGCTGGGTACTCGGGTTTCCTCCCACTGTCGAAAGACACGCTGCTGCCGAGGTTAATTGGTCAGCTAAGTCAATGGCCCCCAATGCCCTGCTATTTGTTGGTGTCACATCCTGGGTATAGCCTCGCTTTGCGCCCTCTGTCTGCCGGGATAGAATCCGCCCCCCACGACCCTGTACACGATTAACTGAACCGAACTGGTCATGAACGAGTGACTGATTTGAGCTGTCGCGGCAAATCTATCTCACAATGCTGGGCTTACACCAGAGCGAGTTCAACACTGCACCACCTGCTCCACTCGGCTTACATGAGCAAGACGACCAACATTACCAACTCTACCCGTATGCCACGGGGACACAGCTCAAATAATAATCTCATCTCATCTCA
Source organism: Mordacia mordax (assembly GCA_036362905.1). NCBI lineage: Eukaryota > Metazoa > Chordata > Hyperoartia > Petromyzontiformes > Petromyzontidae > Mordacia > Mordacia mordax. The sequence continues at coordinate 2,076,627 of JAZEWT010000002.1, forward strand.
TTGTCAGAAACCACTTAGTCCTGTACAGGGTCGCGGTGAGCCGGAGCCTATCCCGGCAGACACAGAGCGCATGGCAGGGACATACCCACGATGGGACGCTAGCCCTTCACCGGGCACTGCAGGTAATTTAGTCTGCCAGCCAATTAACCTATGCAGGAGCATGTTTTTTGGGCTGTGGGAGGAAACCGGAGTGCCCGGCGAAAATGCACGCGGACACAGGGAGAGAACATGCAAACTCCACACAGAAAGGCACCCGAGCCGAGATTCGAACCCCAGACCTTCTTGCTGTAAGGCAACAGCGCTACCCACTGGGCCACCGTGCCGCCCAGCTCAAATAATAATTATTATTACAATTTATAACGTGGACATTCGTTACATGTTGATGGTATTGGCTCGAATAGAGAACAAGTCGGAGAGACGTGGAGGGGGAAAGTAGCCACGTGCTTAGCAGGCGCCGGCCTTGGCAAGACACTGCGTCCTGTATATAATGGTGCTTTTGGCCAGAGCCTATCCCGGCAGAAATAGGGCGCAAGGCTAGGCTATACCCCGGACGGGACCCCAGTCCATCTAAGGGCACCGCAGGCGACTCACTCAGCAGGCCAATCAACCTCGGCAGGAGAGTATATCTTTGGGATATGTGAGGAAAATGAAAAACCCCGGGGAAGAACTGCACAGAACAGGGGGAGAACACACCAGCTCTGCATAGACCTGGTCTCGAGGCAGGAATGGAACCGCCCCGGGGCACGAACGTTTTCTCTGCACATCCGCCATGGCCCGTTGAGACCAAAGGGCGCCTTGTGACTCTGGTTCGACAAGGCAAGAGCTGTCGAAGGTTTTGACCGTGCGAGTCGAGTCTTTGTGGAAATCACTCGCCACGTCACGAAGCAACCTCGGCGAGATTTCATCGCCTAAAGCAACGGCCACGGCCACATTTCTCAACCCACTAGCAGGGGCGGAGAGGAACTCGCGACCGGAGATCGATTCGTGAACGTTAATTGGCGCGCTGCCAAAAGCTATCGTCTCGCTGGAGAACGGACTCGGGTAACGAGGTTGCAAGGGTTGCTGCTCCGAGGCGGAATCGTGCTATCATCGACAGTGCAACTTAAACATACAAATATAACACACATAGGCAAAGTTACAATAACTTTGTATCATTCATCAGCCGCATCTGGCTGCGGACTCATGATCTATAAATGCAATTATTATTATTAGCGGCAGGGCGGCTGTATAGCTGGTAATGTCAGCGCCTCACGTAAAGAAAGTCCTGGCCCAGGTAGTAGAATTCTCACCTCGGGCGTCCCTGTGGGGTTTGTGTTGACTCTCCGTATTCTGCGTTGGTTTCCGCCGAGTTCTCAGTTTTCCTCCAACAAATAAAAAAAACCCACTCACGAATTGGCCGACACCATAACAAGACGCATTATCTAGCGGCTTGGCGCCGGATGACCGCCTGGCTCACTCCCCCCTCCCTCCCCCTTCTCTGCGGCTTCTCAGCTATGCCTCCATATCCATGTCTCGCCCGTGACCAGTCGTGAAATTTACCCGTTACAAATTCAACATTATGAGCCGATGACAATTCGTAGTTGACCGCTTAAGACCAAGCGTGTGCTCACCATATCGACTGGAGCCCCCACTTTTTGTTTACAATCGAAGCCGGTCTTACCACCCTCCCGAAGATTTAGTGAGACTGCGAGCTGTAAACTGATGACAAACAACGAGCCGCCAACAAATCCCTACAATAGACAAGCGTATCCTGGGTCTTTCCGAAAGGGACTATGGAGTGAGTTACCAAGACCAGACTGATGAGAGCCGATGAACAAGGAGGGTTTGAATTTTTGAAGACGCGCCCAGGATTTGTATTGACAATCGTTAGATATTTTACTCATTTATTTCAGCTGGAAGGAACAGTTGGGCCATGTGGCACTTATAACAATTGTCCAGCTGGGAAAAGTAAGCGATTTGGTAGATAACTTGGGATGTACCCAGAATGGGACGCCGGTCCTTCACAGGGCACCCAATTTAATTAGGCTAATTAATCTGTGCAGCGTGTCTTTGGAGTGTGGCAGAAAACCAGGGTGCCAGGCAAAAAACCCACGTGGACAATTGGAGAACATGCAAACTCCACACTTAAAGACACCCGAGCCGGTAATCGAACCGAGGCCTTTCTTGTCGTGAGGCGACAGCAGTAACTTACGCATTATTACCTCGTTAATGACGATTCGCTTACTGAAATCGGTGCAGTGTTATTTGTGAGTTCTGTGGACAAACGGACGACAGATTATCTTCTCGGTTTTAGTAATAATACTGCAGCCCACTGCTGTTTAATAAAAATAATAATTTTACAAAATGTAAAACGTATATCGAGTTGGTTAGAGACGCGAAGAGTTGACCAGAGATTTCGGAACATTGTGTACGTTTTCTCTGTGACCTCATTACTCATAATATTTTTAGTAGAGCAACTATTAATGAATCACTGTGTGTTTTAATGAAAAGAACGGAGTAACTACTCCAGGGGCGATCTTGTCCAAAGGGTGTAACACGTTCTTCTGACGTCTATGGTTAATGACGGTTTTTTTCTTCTGCTGAAATGAATGTGTTGACCTAAATATCTTCCCCATATCATTTCCGGAACAATGCTGGCTCTTTAAGGCCTTCATCACAATAAGTGGGAAACCAAGCTGAAATAAGACACTACGGCCTCGGTGACTTGTAGGTAAATGAGCGTCTTGTGAAAAAATTCGAATGCAGTTGTTGTAGTGCGTTAATACATATATACGTACTTACAGACACTTGCCCCGTTGTATGTTGAGATGATCGGCGTGGGCTGTGCACCAATCCTCTTTCAAGATGTTCAACCCCCCTGGGAGTGAAGGTCCAAGTACCCTCCCAGATTAGTGGAGGCCCTTCTGCCAGCAGCGATGTGACTTTCTAGAGCCTGTACGGAAGACCTTTGTGAGTTTGTTTTCTTGTGACGGCCCCGGACGATGCAGGACACCTGGAGGCGAGAGCCAGACCCAAGTGGGCCTTGAGGCGCAGTGTTGAAAACGCCTGCTGGCTAACGCAACACAGACATCTCCACCACCCAACACCGGCCGTCCCAGTCGCTGCGAAAGCAATATCGCGTTTTAAACAGACAACACTCTTCATATTTACACAAGCGCGTGGCGACAAACACCCAGAGCTGCTTTCGCTCATCTTAATTATATTTACGTTTGTCAATGGCACTCAGTTTGCCCATAGTCACAGGAACGCTCGGCTGCGGTGGGTCCTGCGGGGTTTAAATTGCAAGTGCAATGTCGCGAAACGTCCACACACAGCCGCTAGGCCGCACCTCGCCAGAAACGCGAGAGATAATAATTAATGATCATTGCATTTCTAAAGCGCCTGAGATAATATGGGGCTGCACGGTAAGGCGTCGAGTAGCGCTCACAGCAAGATTATACCCGGTGAGATTCCCGGCTCGGCAGCCTCTCTGTGCGGAGTTTTCGCGTTCTGCCTGTGTCCGCATGGGATTTCGCCTGGTATTCCGATTGCCTCCCACAGTCGAAGGACATGCTGCTGTCTGGGTTAACTGGCATGGTGACCAACCTGCCCGCTGTGCCCTGCGAAAGACTGGCGTTTCATAGGGTGTATAGCCCTGCATCGCGCTCTCTGTCTGGATAGGCTCCGGTGCATCGCGACCCTGTACAAAATTAAATGGAACTGGTTAATGATGAATGAAATGCCTCTCCACTGCTGGATGAGTTCTCCGCCCGGCGCATTGTGAACCATCTGGGTTGAGTGATCACAAACAATTTGCCGACTTGTTAAGTAGAACCTTAAGTTTTAATAAAGCTCAGTGAATATTTCTATGATTGGTAAGAAAACTTAACCCTGAGCCGATGTACAATTCACAGGTGGTATCCAAAGTAAATCTAAGAGCAGAATGATAGGAAAGGGTTAAGTTTATTTCAAACTGTGAAAAACGCCATTTCGTAGATAATATCGGAACAATGAAACAACGGGAGAATAATGAATGCTTCGAAAAGCTCAGGCGCTCAGGATGCCTCGAACGTGTGAGGGCGAAACGTCGCGATGGAGGGGGAGGGAGCGATCGACACGGCTGTCCCGAGAGAGCAGCTTTACTAAACAATCATCGTTCAGTTCACAATCAGTTCCTGCTTTTTCCTATAGAGGATCGCGGGGTACTCCGGTTTCCTCCCGTAGCACACAGATGCCTGGGTTAATTGTCCCGCTGACTGAATTGTCCCCGGTTCCCAGATATGTTGTAACTTGCTTACTCCTCCCCACTGAAAAAAATAGCAACATAGCTTAACGGTTCCTTCCAGAATAGATTTTTTTTTTTTAATGACTGACCGAAGTTTACGGATATAAGTTTTCACTGCTCGATGCATGATGATTGCTTTCAAAAGCTGCCCTTTCGGGATAGCCGTGTTGAGCGCTTCTCCTGTCTCCGTTGCGACGTTGCACCTCGCACGTTGGAGCCACCATCACGCGTTCTGAAACAGCCCCATCGAGAAACGCTGCCGCATCGCGTCCCCGCGCATGATGGCGAGACCGTCGCGCGCGCGGG
>JAZEWT010000002.1:2106556-2118132 GCA_036362905.1 Mordacia mordax
AAGCGTCTGGTATTACGACATAGTAACGCATCACAGCAAGAAGGTCCCGGGTTCGAATCTCGGCTCGGGTGCCGTTCTGTGTGGAGTTTGCATGTTCTCTCTCTCTCTCCCCGTGTCCGCGTCGGTTTTCACAGTCCAAAGTCATGCAGCCCATGTTAATTATCCTGCCTGAATCTGCTGAGATGATATATTTCATAGAAAATAATTCGGTGAGCTTGCAAGCTCGAGGTTGGGTGTGGGATTCCTGCGATACAACAGACTTTAAAACTAACCAATGTTGTAACTTTACTTATCCTTCCGGGCTGGACAACTGTTAAAAAGAGATACACAGCTCAACGATTCATTCGTTGCTTAGATTTAAAAAAAAAACCGACTGAAGCGTACCGATGTATGATTTTACGGCTCGATGACCGCTCCCCAAAAGCCGTTATTTCATGACCTCCGCGTCGAGCGCTCCCCTTTGCAATGTCTTCGCCTCTGACGCTGCCTACTGCCCGCTCTCCCTGCGCGCCCACCTCCGCTGCCTCCCCCCCCCCCTGCTCCCCGACGCACGCAGGGCGAGTGCTCGAAGAAGTGCCGGGACATCTTCATCGTGGAGAGCGTTTGCGTGGCGTGGTTCTCCCTGGAGTTCGCGCTGCGCTTCGTGCAGGCGCGCAGCAAGTGTCGCTTCGTGCGCACGCCCCTCAACATCGTCGACGTCGTCGCCATCCTGCCCTACTACGTCACGTTGCTCGTCGACTCGCTCTCGGAGCCCGGCGACAGAGCGGCCGGCGGCAACAGCTACCTGGAGAAGGTGGGCCTCGTCCTGCGCGTGCTGCGCGCGCTGCGCATCATGTACGTGATGCGCCTCGCCCGCCACTCGCTGGGCCTCCAGTCGCTGGGGCTGACCGTGCGCCGCTGCGCGCGCGAGTTCGGACTCCTCATGCTCTTCCTGTGCGTGGCCATGGCCCTCTTCGCGCCGCTCGAGCACCTCGTCGAGAGCGAGATGGGCAACCGCGACAGCTTCTCGAGCGTGCCCGCCACCTACTGGTGGGCGATCATCTCGATGACGACTGTTGGCTACGGAGACGTGGTGCCGCACAGCGTGCCCGGCCAGGTGGTGGCGCTCAGCAGCATCCTGAGCGGAATCCTCCTCATGGCATTCCCCGTCACGTCGATCTTCCACACGTTCTCGCGCTCGTACGTGGAGCTCAAGGAGGAGCAGCAGCGGCAGACGGCGAGGAGAGGCGGCCGCCGCTTCCACGTGAAGGCGCGCAGCAGCGACAGCTCGTGACGAGGCGGCGACGACGACTGCGGACGACGCGTCCGAGTGGTGGGAACGCTGAGAGTCGATCTCAACAGCTGCTGCGTCGGGTAGCCGTGTCGAGCGTCCCTCCCCCCCTGTGCGACGAGCAGCGAAGCGCGCCGCGCGCACACTCGCGTGCGTTTGCGTCTGGCAGAAGAGTGTTTTCCGCACCTGGTTTGGGAGGGGGGGGAGGTTGGAGGCGGTGGTGCCGCTCTAAAGCAACGGGGCAGGACGCGAGACTAGGATCGCGTGCAGTCGGTGGAGGTGTTTCGGTTTTAGGCACGGAGGCGAGAGCGGCGACGCAGCGTCAAGGGTGAGAGGCGATCGATGGTGTGGCGGAGGGAACGCTGGAGAGAAGCGGGGACGAGTGCGGATGAGATGGTTCGATGCCGTGGATGCATTCATAACCTGCCCAAGTAATGCGCGGAAATTCAAACCGATGATGATGCTGATGATGCTGATGACGCTGGTGGTGATGAAGTGCGTTAACCCCTGCTCCACGCTTCGGTGCTCCAACTCGCAATGCGTCACTGCCGCGGCCGCTGACACTCATAGCTGATCTCATGACAATATAAATAAAGGCACCGGCGGCTTAGCATTGATGTAAAATGTGTCGTCGCCGGCCGAACATTCAGAAGAGCCGCGCGTGGTGACGATTCCATCACATGCGTGATATGAGTGAAGAGGAGAGATGGCGTTGGGGTTTGATGACTGCTGATTTAGAGGCCGGTGTGCGTGACGAATGTGCGCGCTGCTGTCGCTGCAGCAGCAAATGAACGCTGCACGTCCCTACTTCTCCCTTGCAGCATGCAGCGCGGAAACACGTGCCCGGACGCAAGAGAGCAGCGCAGTGTTGCGAGCAAGGCTTAAAATAAAAAGCAGTTAACAAGCACACAGAAATGATCGGTAAACTTGTGCTGAATGAAAAACACACTGCAGGAGGCGACGTTGTGTGCGATAGCACGTCTTCGACAGTGGAGAGACCCTTCCAAAAGGCAGGATCTCTGCAACTAAAACTGTGTTCCGTCAGAGCGACCGAATAATCTTCCGCTTTCGCCAACATTCCGCTCGCTCGGTCGATCTCAAAACTCCACGCGGCTCGCAACTGCGAAGCGAGCCAAGCGACTGCGCAGCGGCGAGACGAGAGACCCCTGGCCTGGCTCATTAAGGCCTGGCTCATGACGCCACGGCGAGCCGCAGTGCGAGCCGCAGTGCGCTCCGCAGAGCGCACGAGTAGGACGAGTTTGAAACGGGGAGTTTGCACCGAGGGACCCCACACCTTGAGCGCGAAGGATGGGGAAGTTACATACTGTGCATCGTGAATATATCAGCTTCGGGAGCCGAGAGGTAATCAAATGATGGAGCGCTATGCTGTCCGCTCCGTCGTGTTAGGAATGGACGTATGAAGGTAGCTGTCCTTTCGTGATGGTCGTGTCGAGCGTTCCACTTGTCTCCGATAACGTAATGGTGCGTTGGAAGCTCGGCTCTGTGAAGCGCTATGTGACCCGCGTGTGAAAAGCGCTCTATAAATGCAAATATTATTATTACGTCTAGCGGGTTAGCGCCGGGTGACCGCCTGGTTGACTCCCCCCCCGCACCCCACCCCCTCTCCGCTACCCCCCCGCACCACCCCCCGCCCCGGCACCCAGCTTGCACCGCCCGCTCTGTGGTTTCCTCGCTACGCCGCCGTATGCGCGTCTCGCCTCCCACTGTGGAGTCATGATCGCGGCGCTCTGATGCCTGATGAGCCTTCCAATGTGGGAAGCGAAACGCCGCGACGGAGAGAGAGGGAACCACTCGACACGGCTACTTCGAAAGAACAGCTATGGAGTGCACACCTCGTAGACTGAGCAGTGACAAACCTCCATCAGTAGATTGTATTATCAGTCCGATTTGTATTGTGACAGTTGCGCACGATATACGCAGCCGTGATTGTGGTGTTGATGATGATGATGACTGGATGGCAATCGATGAGTATGTGATGCTGATGACTGAGTAGGTGATGATCGCGACGATTAATCTGGATGATTGTAACGATGAACACAAGAGCTGCAGACACGATAATTGATGGGTAAGTATATATGCTCATTTGCTTAAACGACAGCTATGATTAACTGAACGAATGCTGATGCTGGTGATTTAATTATGCGTGGATAATGATGATGATGCTACATTGCATTATGCAATTCCTGTACTGATAACAACAATGGGACTTTGATGATGGGGATGTGATGTTGACGACGATTGCAAAACCAATACAATTAAAACCAAACGCGCTTCATCACGCGGAAGCACAACGATTATTATTGACCCCTGCACAAGGCGTGGATAAAGCAGGCGCGAGTTCACAGATTAGCGCCGAACATCTGGCGGCTGGCTGCATGGGAGGTAATCTTGCAGCGCACACGGCTCGCGAGTGCGTTTCCTACAGGAGAGGGGGAGAGAGCAAGAGAGAGAGAGAGCAGACGCCACCGTCTCCCACAACTGTGACTCTCACCGAAGAAATAAAAAAAAGAGGTTAATGAAGGTTCCACGTCCTGCTCCGAAACTGTGTTGTCCTCAATTGGTCGTTACTGTCCAGAGGTGCCCTATTGGGATGGTCGTGTATGGCTGGTGGTGATATCGGAGGCTCAGCAAAAGAAAGTTCTGCCCGAGGCGGTTCGATTCCCGCCTCTGTGTGGGGGTTGTGTTCTCCCCCTGTTCTGCGTGGATATCCCCCGGGTTCTCCAGTTTCCTCCGACAACTAAAACGTATTCATTCATTGGATGATAACATCATAAAACATGGGAAACAGTGTCTATTGGGTTGGCGCCGGCTGATCGCCTTGCTTACTCCCCTTCCCCACGCACGTGCCATCCCTCACCCTCACCCCCTCCCTCTCCCCCTCCTTTCCCCCTCCCTCTCCTTCTCCCCCTCCCTCTCCCGTGCCTGAGTCATCCTCTCTTCGAATGAATATCTCATCTCATTGTCTGAAACCGCTTAGTCCTATACAGGGTCACGGTGAGCCGGAGCCTATCCCGGCAGACACAGGGCGCAAGGCAGGGATATACCGACGATGGGACGCCAGTCCATCACTGGGCACTGCGGGCAATTTAGCCTGCGAGCCAATTAGCCTATGCAGCAGCATGCTTTTTGGACTGTGGGAGGAAACCAGAGTGCCCGGCGAAAACCCACGCGGACACGGGGAGAGCATGCAAACTCCACACAGAAAGGCACCCGAGCCGAGAGATTCGAACCCGGGACCTTCTTGCTGTGAGACGACAGCCCTAACCACTGGGCCACCGTGCCGCCCTCGAATGAATATGCGCGTAAATATATTGTGGGTGGCACGGTGGCCCAGTGGGCAGCGCTGACGCCTCACAGCAAGAAGGTACCGGGTTCGACACGGGGAGAGAACACGCAAACTCCACAAAGAAAGGCACCACAACCACATAGTGAAACCAGGATTTGATTTTTCACGGGATATTTTCTAGGGCACCCCGAGTTCATAATACTCCGGAACCACACGGGTACATAGTTTTTCAGAGCTTAGTCTCAAATAGCTGAAATCAAGACAATATTAAAACAATTATAGTAAAAATACGTAGGCTGTACCTAGCCACAACCCCCCCCCCCCGCCAAAAAAAATGGGAATGGTACAATATTGTTTAAATATCGTCACGAAGAGCAGAGAAGATCGTTGCCGGAATCTTTGCAGGTGCGTGCCTTCAAACGGGGATTATACCACAACGCGGGGGGTATTAAGGGCCCGGCTGAATACTCGCAACACAGATGCAGCACGTGTGCATCACATCAGAAGGTCGCATGCACGCAGGCCTTAACTAAGGACACATTTGCATTAAAATGAACAACATAATCCGATCCGTTTGCCAGATGCTGCCCCAAATTCGAGCGTTTCACCGGCCGCTCATGGCCTATTCGCAGTTCAACGTGTAATAGACTTGGGTGATTGTCTGTGATCACCTTAATCAATGCGCCCCCGTGCAAGGCGGAGGGCGGTGCGCCTGGTTACTATGGTGGAGAAAAGCGGAAGTGTGCAGCGCTTTGTGACCCTCGGGTGAAAAGCGCTCGAGAAGTTCAATTATTATCATTAAAGTGTCTTTGCACCTGATTGCTCCTGAGTGGGTTCAAGAAGCCGAGCGTCCCGTGATGGATCCTACTGCAACAGGATCCGGTGTCTCGACAATGAGTATAACAAATAAATACAATTCATAACACGTGGCATATTCATGACATTTTCTAAGCTATTCATTCCAAGAGAGAACGACTCAGAGACGCAAGGAAACCGCAGGTATCCAGGGAGACAGTAAGCGAACGACGCACTTACCCTGCGCCAATATTCGCTAGACACTGCGTCATGTATATGTATTGACATCGACCAATTAAATAATGAGTGGGGTTTTTTTTAGCTGTTGGAGGAAACCCGAGAAGTAAGAGGACACCCACGCAGACTGAGTAGATGACAAACTCGACACAGACAGGTACCTGAGAGCGCTGTTCAATTAAAACACTGTCTCGCCAAAACATCCACGTGTCAGTGTGTACCAACATCAGTGACGGACAACTGTGGGCGCCTTTCTTCCAGTATACACATTATATATAATAATAATAAGAAGAATTGTATTTTCACAGCACTGTTCACACGAGGGTCACAAAGCGCTGCACGGAGCGACGGAGAGAATGGCCATATCAACAGTAACAGGACAAAACATTATAGGACATAAATAAGCGAATAAAAATTAAGTCTTCAACTAACAAGGAAGGAGTAAATGTTCCCGAGCAAGCGCAGGTCGGCAGCGAGCCATCATCCCGGCACGACAACATTGAGCCGCATAAACAGTCCTGGCCAGAGGACTTGAAAGCCTTAATAAAAAATACACAATTTGCACACGTTTGTGGCAAAATATGCAAAGCATGTGTATTTTTTGCAAATTTGATGCTTTGTGAAAGGTGATTAATTGGTGTTAGATCTGAACAACTGTATTATCGTCAGAAAGGGTACGACCGTTTTTGCTTTTAATCTCAGTGACGAGTGTTTAAACTGGTTATGGACCTCCTCTAGGTCCGCTCGGCCTTAAATGAGTGCAGTAGTATAGCTGGTGCAGTGTTTAAAAAATCAGCAATGGGGAAGCAAAGGGAGCCTGTAATGGTGCTGGCCACCCACCCCCTCCCATGCCGCACCAGCATTCACGAGAAGTTTGTACATCACTCGCCCCAACAGTCTGTTCGAGACTTTCAGAGGGTCGTTGTATTTTTTAGGTATATAAACATCCGTTCTGGGGGAGACAAAGGCGGCTGGGCGTGTTGTCGATAGCCACCAACACCGCAACACGAATTCCAGTAAATCCACTGCTGTACCGCCATGGCGTGGCCACAATGTAGCCTAAACCTTCAACACCCGGAGCATCGCATTGAGACTCTCATCCATTGCCAGTAAATTGCCGGGCGAAAAATCCTGCTGATCTTGCGAAACCAGACACCGACTGACCTGCAAGCGCCCACGCCCGCCCGAATCCAGGTGACTGCGTGGCACCTTGTGGTGGTGGGACTCGTTTTGTCGGGATAGTTTTAATGAAATGCACTAGCAGAGTACCCGCCTTGCGGATGGTCGCGTTGCAAGCGTTGTTGCCGCGCCTTCTCCAGACGTCACGATGAAGGCGGAAACGGCGTTTCGGTGGAGTGATGGTTACTCGTGTCAAAGTGTGGACGTTAGGGATGAAAGAGTGTCAAAGTTTCAGAAGAGTAATCCATACGCGGGAATAAAGCTGAAATAAAACGTAGAAGGCAAACAAAAATGAGCTTAATTTGAGCTTATGAAGGATTCGATCCCGGTGTCCTCAAGCGGGGACATATATTAAACAAATATTGCTATATGAGACAAGAGCGGCGCGGTGGCCCAGTGGGTAGCGATGTCGCCCCACAGCAAGAAAGTCCCGGGATCGAGTCTCGGCTCGGGCGCTGCTTTCTGTGTAGAGTTTACATGTTCTCTCCCCGTGTTTGCGTGGGTTTTTGCCGGTCACTCCGGTTTCCTCCCACAGTCCAAAAATCATGCTGCTGCATTGGTTTATTGGCTTGCAGACTAAATTGCCCGCAGTGCCTGGTGATGGGCTGGCGTCCCTTCGTGGGTCTATCTCTGCCTTGTACCCTGTGTCTGCCGGGATAGGCTCCAGCTCACCGCGACCCTGTACAGGACGAAGCGGTTTCTGACAATGAGATGATACAAACACAGTAAACCATATGAATAGAACCATAGCTAAAACACATGGCGCAAAACAAAGAATGATAAGGTTTGAATAAAATGTAAGTTTTTCACATAATTGGTATTGAGATGTCAACTATTGACTTTAGAACCATTATCCCGACGGTTTAAATTTATGGGACGCCCTGTAGCTGATTTACTGCGTTGACAGTGGTGCACAAGCAGACGCAATTCAAACCCTTCTTCAATAACGTCTTTAAAAAAAGGAAACTTGGCAGGACCCCATTGGAAAATGAGTCACGAAAATAACAGGAAACAGCCATCTAACAACCGGGGCCATGTTACGTGGTAATTATAACGGAACATTTTGCGTGCGTGTTAGGACACAGGGGAGGAGGCTGCCGTCAGTGACCGTTTTAAATTTGTTAGGACATCGCTTGAGTGGATCGGGACACTGACGGCAACGCTGGCTTCTGTCGGCCTTGGTCAACTTCAACAACCACACTCACAGCGCAACTGAATAGCCCAGGAGTGACGCAGGGGTGTTGTTAAGGAGAATCCCGTGTTGGGCTCTTTAGACATTGCCCTTGAACGAGCGTTTGCGGGAGGCACACGTTGAACCCGGAGAAAACCCACCAAGTATGAGAAGGACACTCAGCCATGCCATCTCCTGGCCAGCCCCGCAGCCCCTTGACTACAACGCCTGGCAAGCCCTGGTAATCACCCGTGCAAATACTAACCAGGCCCACATCCTGTTTGGTTTCTGAAATCTGGCACAATTTAAGGGTTTAACGCGACCAATATTATACATCATAAAGCGTGTTTTTAGTTTGGGTCATTTAAATGTGTGGTAAACTTACCTCTACCCGACACGGCCAATTAGTAAGATTGTCACGTGAACAGAACGTGCCAATGTATCACTTAATTATTTTTCAACCATATTCAAATATATACAATGGTTACGTCAACACATTGGTATGTTAAGAGTGTAAACCCACAACTATTGGAGAGAGTTTTCTGCAACTGTTTGTTGAAATTATCAATAGCGGTGTGACACTCTGAGACTGGTTGAGATGTTTCTCGTTAATCTGAAGCGAGGAGAGGAGGCGTTCGCGCGTACGTTGTAAACCCACGTGGATTTGCTAATGTGGGTAGTGAGCAAATGCTTTTGCGGAATACGACGACACACAAACGCTTATTTTCCACGATCAGTCAAGATTTGTACGGCATATTGCGTTGTTCTGCAGACATAACGCGTTGTGCGCTTCATTCACAACACGCTGCCGGTCACTCCTCAGTCTGTCGTTGCTGTTGTTCAGTCCTCAGCCTCGACCACTGGGGCCATTATCGCCGTGTCCTGTCCAATAAAACTCCCACGTCTTCACCGTTACCATCGGTGTGCGCAAGCGTTACAAAGGGTGGTGGGCGCTGCCGCCTCGAGCAGACAAGGTACCCGGGACTGTTACCCATGTCTCTGCGTGGGTTTTCTCCAGGTACTCCGGTTTCCTCCCAATATTTAAAGACATGCGTGGCTTTGTCTGCACCGCTAATGTGCAAATATTAGCCGCTAATGTGCAAACATTAGCGGTGCAGACAAAGGTGGCCTGGTATGATTGTAGCCGTTTCCCTAGTAGCGATGTTTACACGCTGCACCAAGTACAGTACCGATGTTGAGAACTGGGAAAGACCCAGGACTGGTTCAGAAAATCGTCACCGGTGTTGGCCTGAGTGGGAATCGAACTTATGGAAAACCCGGTTCGTAGCCGGAGCAGCGCTAACCGCTACACTACCACCCCTGTCCACATGGGATAGGACGATAGAACGCTATCGCGCACCCAGTCACATCAAATTTAAAATTAGAATGTGCAATTTCCAACGTGTGGCAGAGTAATCAATCAGGCTCCAAGGTATTTTAACGAGAGAACGACTCCGAAAACCAAGTTAGCCACAGGCAGCTATCAACCAAGCTCGACTGCCAGATCTCAGCGGGCAAAATATAACTTTCAGCGGATTGAGCACACGAAGACTCCCAAGTAAAATGAACGTTTATTTAGTTTGTACGTACATGTGTTATTATAGTATTCCCACGCAAACTCAAATCCCAGAAATAAATAATAACACGAGACACACGTTTGATCAGAATCCAGGGCACGCGATAAGACAGGGATGTATTAAATAGAAAAGTAACACATTTCGAGATCGTAATTCACGCCGCAGCAACGCAGTCAGAGGCTTTTTTTATATCAACATTCGCAAGACAATTGAACAGTCACTGAAACACCGGTCAAACGGCACTCGTACATTGGTCACGAGTCGCGCTGCACGATCCAATATCATCAACACAATCATCACATTCCCCAACAAAAAAGATTCGGATGGAAATACCAAACACTACGCCACATACCGACTTACACACACATATATTCACAATAATGTAAACATATAAATCAGCTCCGGAGATATATATTCAATTGCAAGTAACGTTTTATATATACTGTACATACCTTAAACAAAAACGCCGGTGCAAATGCATAAGGCTTTGTATCCTTGTTTTTTCTATGTGTGAACGACATATAAAAGCAGCAGATCACACAGTAAAAAAATAAGACACGTTGTAAAAAGAGAAAACATTTAACCCTTTTTGGCAATAATACAAGTACTCAGATCTTCAAACAACAAACAAGACACCTCTCACAAAGCGTCAAGTTCGCATGGATTTTTCTCTCAATTCAGTGTATTGTCGTAGGTTTCAGTCAAGACGTTCGTTGTATCGCAGGAATCCCACATCCAGAGCTTGCAAGCTCACTGGGTACTTTCTGCTGTAATAAATATCGATCGAGTGTTAGAGATACATGGGAACCAGTGTGTGCGATAGGAGCCAGTGTTATAGCGCAGGAATCCCGCATCTGGAGCTTGCAAGATCACTGGGCACTTAATGCGACAACAATACACACGTATTTCGTTTTTAAAGATCTTAACACTCGTGTTATAATGCAGAAAAGGAAACACTTTTTCTCTCTGCACATCATCTGAGTACTGGCAGAAAGGTGCCCATAGATATATTAGACGCGTGCTGAAAATATGGCATATTAGCTCTGAGCGTGACGCTGTCCCACGGTTGAGTTAAGAGGGGGGGTGACGTTTTTTTTTCTCTTGTCGGCGACATGAAGAAGAGGTGTCAAGGGCCACGATGTCCGGTGCTTTTGTATTCAAGTCCACGAGAAGTCACGTTCGAGCCAATCATCTGGTTGATTGTATGCACAGCTTGGGCAGTAGTCAAGTGCTGGTCGCTTTAGCCACACATACCTTTAGATCGTCAATACTGACCTACCTCCACCTATTCAGAGCTGCACACGAGCACGCACACATACACACACACACACACCCGCACAGACACGCGACAGCGACTTGGTTATCAACAAATTGAAGGCAGTCTTTTGCAATTGCCCTGCAAGTACACAGCGGCGAGTTCATCCTTAAAAACGAGAAATTTCCTTAAATATCTCATCTCATCGTCAGAAACCGCTTAGTCCTGTACAGGGTCGAGGTGAGCCGGAGCCTATCCCGGAAGACACAGGGCGCAAGGCAGGGATATACCCACGATGGTACGCAGTCCATCAACGGGCACTGCGGGCAACTTAATGTGCAAGCCAAGTAACCTATGCAGCAGCATGTTTTTTGGACTGTGAGAAGAACCCGGAGTGCCCGGCGAAAACCCACGTGGACACGGGGAGAACATGCAAACTCCACACAGAAAGGCACCCGAGCCGAGATCGAATCCGGGACCTTCTTGCTGTGAGGCGACAGCGCTACCCACTGGGCCACCGTGCCTCCTCCTTAAATATGAACTGAATAGAAATCGCTCAAGTTGAGAATTGCCCCGAAGAGCTGTTCTTTTAGGATAGACGCGTTGAGCGTTCCTCCTCTCCCAGAAGTGACGTTTTGCCTCCCACATTGCAGGCATCATCCGTGGGATGCAGACAGAGAGAAGGAACGCTCGGTATGGATGGCTATCTTCTGATGATGCCATTGGGGCAGCAACCAGCCCGACCATTGGGGCAGCAACCAGCCCGACCATTGGGGGGGGGGGGG
>JAZEWT010000002.1:2118147-2147229 GCA_036362905.1 Mordacia mordax
TGTAAATAACCGGAAGTACGTCATTCGGGGTAATGACGCTCGCGTTCGTGCCAGTTTGGCCGTGCGACGCGAATGGAGTGACAGCACTGCCAGATCGCCGCTCCGCTGGATTGGGCGCAAGTAACCCTTTCGTCAATTTATCTACTTTTCTAAACGACAAAAAGATCCCCCCCGTCCCCCCAAAATGGAACAACGAGGCTAAAGTCAAGGTCTACTCATGACGGGAGTACATGAGAAATGCTCTCAACAGCTGCTCTTTCAGGAGAGCTGCCTCCAGCCGTCAACGTTTTGCCTCCCCCCCGCTGAAGGCACGTTGAAAACAGCCCGCCGGTGCCTTCCACTGAAGGCGAAACGTCACGAAAGCGAGGAGCAACGCTCGACACGGCTGTCCCGAAAGAGCAACCGCAATCGACATACTTCGAGCCGTGAAAACCAACATCAAAACATCCGATTATCTCTCTAAGCATTAACGTCCTCGACGCCCCCCCACACCTTGTTATGGACGAACAGATGGACAGAGCCAACAATTGAAGACTTTAACCCAGAAAGCGTAAAAACCAAACACGTGAGTAGCTCGTGGATCTTGCCCAGGTTAATTATTGGATGGTGTTGAATGCCAACATTTTAAACGTTACTTGGCGGCACCGAAACACAATCACGGCGAACGCTGCCGCGTAGGTTTATCACCGTTTGCGCGCGCCGTGTGGTTGGGCGTGGGGCGCGCGTCAACGGCACTGGAGCGAAACGTCAGACAATGCGGCAGAACCCGAGGGGAGCGTGGGAGAACTCCGCATTATCGTGCGATTCAGTCGGGCCGCGCGATTGTTTTTTTAAATAACGGCGCTATTGAAATGTTATTTAAATGACTCGAATGTCTGGGCAATAACCGCACGAGACCCGGCACAATAAACGCTTGCAATGTCAACGGGATTTTTTTCGCCGCACGTCCTTTTTAATTTTTAAATTCTTTCTTATTTCTCCCCGCGCAAGTATTATTGCGTAAAGTCACCGGCGGTCACTCAAAATGCGACTCGGGCGTTCAACATTCGCACCCTTGTTTGTGCCGGTAATGCCAACTCGATCATCACTCGCGTTTTTAAACGACCACTGCCCCCCGCAAGCACAGCGTGCGCATCATCCGCGTGTTGATTTCGCCGGCGAATTTAAACCGACGCCACCACCGTCCTCATCGAAACAACGGACGAACACTTGCGTACCCTTGCGCAGGCAGGCAGGCAGGCAACACGGGTTGGCCAAAACATTGTGAGAACGGATTCAATTATGCGGCCAGGATTACATCTCGTTACATAACCACCATTTGCAGTCATTACTCTGAGCTATTGCTTTAACACATTAGAAAAATACAGTTGCCAATTTAATCTCTCGTATTCTGTTTTTGAATATTTCGTTGACTCTCACGTGTACAGTATACACTTGTCAGAATGTGCTCTCAATTTTCTGATTTATCTGATTAATAATACAAGTTAGGTATGAATTTTTGGACGATACAATTTTTTTTCTTTCGAAGCTGTTATTACGAGCACTCCGCCTCTCTCCGTCATGCAGGAGAGACAGCACTCGACACGATTATCACAAGAGAACAACTTTGCAAAGCAATGCTTGGGCATCGAGCTGTGAAGACTCACACCAGTGCATCCGATTGTGTTTTTGGACTGTTCAGTTACAAAAAACACGCGACATCACTGGACGTGAAGCCACTTTTCGTGAGGTCACTTCCATGGCTTCTGCACTAAGAGGTCTGCCACGTGGTGCCGCGTCAGTGCAACTCGCGAGCAGATACGCTGCGCATTATTTCACGTGCGCAATCCACAAATTTGAAAAGGTTCGGAAATCGCTCCATAAAAATCTGGATATCCTGAACCAGACAATTTAAAATTCGAAACTCATCCCCAATACAGAAACGTAAACAGGCTCCAAGGCTTATTCATTCTTCACACTTTTTTTTTCCCCCTGCATGCCATAAACAAATTTGGACTTGAACTAAGCAAGACACCTACAGCATTGGCAGCAGTTTCAGAACGCCAGCTTGCTGGACCGGAGGAATGGGCTGGCACACCAAACTGGATGTTAACACCTCTGTCAATCAGCTACCACCGCGCGAGCTCAGACGCCACCGTCGAGGCCTGCGCCGCGTGCCGCACAACGTCACATGCTCGGTTCCGCTGGGCGATCACCATCAACACAAGCAACAGATGGAAACCGCAACATCTCACCAACATTTCAAACACTTCCATTTTACGTAACGCGTGGACCCGAGCCACAGGCAGGCTTGGTACACAATAACGCGCGCGCTTTATGTTCGCACAAAACAAAAGAATTTCTGCTTTCTCCGCCCCCCCAACCACCCCGCAGCCTCCAAAATAACCATTAAATACCCTAGCGATTACGAACATGTCATATTTGCTCGCCTTAATTTTAGGGATCGAGTTTATTTCTGAACGAGATTCTTCACACACAGGCACTTGTTAGCGATTTGTAATTTTCCACAGGGAGCATCCGTCCACCCTGAGACGACTTTGGCTATCGCACAGCGATGATGAGTGCATTGAAATAACGGCAATTTCTGAAAGATTGGGTTACTCTGTGCCAACTAGGGAATCTGAATCGAATTCTATTCCCCATTTAAATCGAACACAGAAGCTGTGTGCCGAGAGAAATCCTTTACCCGAAAAGCAATGTAACAACGACACCTATAGCCCTTGGGTCAATCCCCTGCGGAACGAGGACGTCTGCCCATGCTGTGCGGAACGCGCGGTGGGCAAGCCGGTTCGTTATCCACGCCTCGCCACACCGATCAGCGTCGGTGAGCATCGCTTAGCACCGGTCAGCGGAGGCGGCGAGCACACACGCGCTGTGGCACAGCGCAGCGCAACGATTAATGCTGCTGTGCTATGCCCCTCCCCCCCACAAACAGCCTATAGCACCTGCTGAGTGGGCTGCCCCTCCAAAGATTATCTGACCTAAATGCCGCTGGGCTTCGGAGCCGAGTGATTTAGTCGCAGGCAATAACCCGACGGCAGACTTTAATTATATCTGTATAAACGACACAAGCAATGTAACAAAACGCTCTAGGTATAAAATGTCGTGCCAAAGCAGAACATGAAAAATTAACGCACGTTTGGCGAGGCTGTACGAACACGTACGTGCCAAATAAATAAAATATAAAGGGAGTGTGGTTTAGTTTCCGCCACGAGCGCAACGGTTTATGAAACGTGTGAGAATTCTCCGCATTTCCACGAATATGAATTTACTAGGCCGACAGAGAGGCTCTGTAACAAAATTAACTGTGAATTGTACAAGCTGCCTATTTTTTCCATGAATTGGAGCACTTAATCCCAGAGAAACATCCAGGAACATCGACGCTGGCATGGCTGTCTCTCCCAATGGCAAATCTATCGGTCCTCCGGTGTCCCGTTAAGTCTGTGCGAAGCCCTGATGGATTTTGCTCAAAAACAAAGTGTTAAAATGCGGCTGTAAAATTACTTATAAAGCAAGTGGACCCCGACAGTCGTCCATTGATCCTGGAATGCAGCAACTCTGTGGAGGTGACTCAACACATACATGGTATCTACATATTAATAGGAGTCACACACACGACACACGCGCACTGCGCCTCAAGATGCCTCGAACGTGCGAGGCGAAACGTCGCGAGGTGGAGAGGGGGAGCGATCGACGCGGCCGTCTGGAGAGAGCAGCTTTTCGAAGCAATCATCATGCATCGAGTCGTGAAAACCTACACCATTACGACTTATAAAACAGTTTGCAAGTCAAGAGCGGCTATCAAACATTGATTGGTTCTCCAATCTTGGTCCCTTAGCGATTGCTGACCGTAATGCATGCACGGTGAAGGCTCACCACCATCAACATCCCACCCAGTTAGCCAGCTCTGGGCTGAGCACAACACCAGAGCTTCACGGGGAACCTCCTCACCCTTGAAAGCCAGCTGCCCACCGCTACTTTGAGCATCGTTACCACAGTCGCCAATGTACGGGCCACATGGGTAGTGCAACAGGGCTCGCTTTCGCAAAATTTAAAGTTAAATTCCCGGCGAGGTTCGATGCCAGACTGCGATGGCGGTATTTGTGGTGGTGATGGTGGCGGAAGGCGGCTGTGAAGACTGTCGTGCTGGCGTTGGTGATAGTTGCAGTGGAGAGCAGCAGAGCAGCAAATAGCGTTCTGCGCTATCCGAGACCTCCCCAAGGCTGACTCGGCCTCAAATGAAAGCCTGGAACAAGTTTGCAAAACATCCCCACTATGAAGACAAATGCGGTCAGGCATGGTGCTGGTCACCCACCCTCTCGTGTGCGCTGTCCTGACCTTTACAAGTGCTCGTTAAAAGCACTGCTAAAACTATACGCGGCGGGCGGGGGGGGGCGGGTCTTTGGTGGTGATGACAGTGATGCTGTTGGCGGGTGTGATGAGGACAGTGATGGTGCTGTAAGTGGTTGCGGTGGTGGTGGAGTTGGTTGCCGTGGCAGTGAGATGGAAGGTGCGCTCGGTGGAGCTGTAGCTGGTAGTGGTAATGTCGGGGACGCTAGCAGGGGCGGCGCAGACAATAGCCTGAAGCAGTAGAGAAAGGAGTATGGATGTTGCTTGGTGGTGGTGGTGGTTCTCTAACTGCGGTAGAAGTGATAGAGACAGTGCAGCAAATGCACCACTGTGGGTTTTCACGGCTTCGTGTATGAGAATTGCTCTTAACAGCTGCTCTTTCTGCTATGGTCGTGGGGAGTCGTGGACAACCTTTTTTTCGCCCTCTCCCCTTTGTCACGTTTTGCCTCCCACTTTTGGCCTCCAAGAGAGGGGAGCGAAAACAGAGTCACTGGGAGGCAACACGCTCGCCGCGCGGGACGGGACGCGCCTTCCCGGCAATTCTCAGCGATGGAAACGACTGTGGTGGTTGTACCAATGAGAGCTCTACCAATGTCACGGGAGTGGTGATTGTGGTGAAAGTGATCGTGGATGTGATGACGGGAGGAGTGGTTGGTGTGGTGGTGGTCAGTTATTATTTAAAGCTGGAAGGAATCGCTGAGCTACGTAGCTCCTTCTAACAGTTGTCCAGTGGGGAGGGGTAAGCAAGATGCAACACTTTGGCAGCGTGTCGTTGGACTGTGAGAAAACACCAGAGTACCCAGTGGAAATCCACGTGGACATAGAGAAAATGCAACCTCCACGTATTTAAGCGGCACCCGGGCAGGGAATCGAACTCAGGCTTTTCCTGCTGTGAGGTGGCAGCGCTACTCTCCACCACACCACCGGCTATGCCTGACAGTGATGGTGATAGGCCCTGGATGTTTCGGCGCGCCGGTGACCGTGGATACGACAGCGACGTAATCACGGACGGCGCGCGCACGGTACGACCGGTCAAGAGTCCCCCTTACAAGGCCTTCCCGGTGCCGGCGGAGGCGGAGTGGGCGGCGGCGTGGCGCGGCGCCCGCCCGTAGTGGAACACCTGTCCCAGAATGGCCACGTCCACCAGCACCTGCATGAGGCCGCAGACCCAGAACTGCGGCGGCGCGTGGCGTGCCAGGAAGTACACCGTCTTGAACGTGTCGCCGCTCGTCCACATGAGCACCATCACCACGCTGCCCGCGCGGAGGTGGTGAGGAGGGGGGGGGAGGGGATAGGGGAGGGGGGGGGCAAGGGGTTAGCAGAATGGGCGGTGACAGCGGAGGAGATAAAAACGTAAAGACTGCGAAGCAAGTTGGGGAAAAAACGCACATATATCGCTCACGGGTTAGGTAATGCTTTGCGACGTGCGTGTGTCTACGTAGGTAAGTCGCGGGGGACATTAGAGGCATCGTTAACGTGGGAGGCGAAATGTCGCGATGGAGAGAGGAGCAATGCTCAAGACAGCTATCCCGGAAAGGCAGCTCTTAAGAGCAATTCCCATCGTTCATCAAGCAGTGAAAACCTACGTCGGTGAGTATGTCGCTACCTTAATAGCAGCCTGCAGCAAAACGCGATTGTAAGTTTGCAAACGATGCCTCGTTTCCCGAGATCCGGGTCTCCAAGTTTAATGCAGCTGTCTGGTCAACTCGGCGCGATGTCAACAGTGGTTCTCGAACAGCAACATAACTTTACACTACATTTTAATTCACACTGGAGCTTCCGTCAGCAGCTAGATTGCCTTCTCCATCAGCATTATGGATGGGCAGAGTGAACACATTACCGCATTCCAGTGTGGTCAGGGAACGTTAAAAAAGAGGGCTGAATGGGTGAGGGATGGATATGATGTAAGTTATATTTCCAGTAAATCTCCCAGCCTGCAAATGCATTTTAAGGGAGTGGTTTTCCTGGTAAGATGTTCGGCCAGAATTATTTAGCTTGTGGGAAGAAATCACCACGTGTCTTGAAGCACAGAAAGAAGGCCCTGCCAAGGCAGTTCGATTCCTGCCTCGGGCACCTTTTTAGGAGGAGTTTGGGTGTTTTCTCCCTGTTTTGCGTGGGTTTTCTAAGGATTCTCCGGCTTACTCCTACATATTAAAAAAAAAAGCACTCATTAATCACTTGGCCTATAGCATCGTTAAATATAGGATAGTGTCTGGCAGGTTGGTGCCAGCTGATCGTGTGGCCACCTCCCACCAACCTCTCTGCAGTTTCCTGCCTTGGGACCTGTCAGAAATCGCTTTGTCCTGTACAGGGTCGTGGTGAGCCGGAGCCTTTCCCGGCAGACACAGGGCGAAAGGGAGGGATATACCCACGATGGGACGCCAGTCCATCGCGGGCACTGCGGCCAAATTAGCAATTTAGTCTGCAAGCCAATTAACCCATGCAGCAGCATGTTTTTTGGACTGTGGAAGGAAACCGGAGTGCCCGGTGAAAATCCACGCGGACACGGGGAGAGAACATGCAAACTCCACACAGAAAGGCACCCGAGCCGAGATTCGAACCCGGGACCTTCTTGCTGTGAGGCGACAGCGCTACCCACTGGGCCACCGCGCCGCCCTGTATTAATTATTTTCTTCTTAAATAATGATTTCGTCCCAGTTTGAAATGTTCTGGCCACATGCTCGACTCGACCATACAGGCCGAGGGTGGAGACTAATCAACGGTAGGCGGAGCCCTGTGTGGGAGGGAAAAGCGATGGCACGGGTGTGGCCATGTAAATGTAGGGCAGAGCTGATGGGGGGATGCCAGCTCAACCACGCGTTCTTGGTTGAGAAATGTTGTAGCGCTCAGTGAAAGTGGTCCCAGAGTGCTACGTGTGGAGGGGTCTGCTAAGTGCCACGCGCGCAAACCCCTGGTCCGAGAGTGTTGGCGCCATCGATCGAAGTGCTAACATGATAAGGCCATCTTGAGGCTCACGGAGGATGCAAGGAAGCAGGAAAGGCCTTCCCCACAGGCAATGAGGCTTTTAATGCCGGGTGCCGCAGAATTAAAATGTACACGGACGCCCGTCGATTGTGAAAACGGTGCACTCGGTGAGAGCGATAGCCACGAATAAAAACACGCGCTCGAAGCTCGCCACGGATGCGCGATGACCCGTCATGCCTTTTACTCGTTCACGTAAAAAAAAAGGTTTAAATCCGAACGCTTATGTGAATTGTAAAAATAAAATAAAAACCGGGACGTAGCTGCTGCTGCAAGTGTACCTACCGAAAATAAACATCTAAGCACTTTCTAATCACAGTCTCGTGGGAGACAACAACGAGGTTCAGTGTATGTGCTGCTGGCGATAAGCGCACTACAACGGTGATAAAGATTTACATGCAATCCTCGAGTCGTGTAATTACGAGGCATGATTCTACGATTCACCCCCCCCCAAGCCACACACCCCCCCCACAACTCCCCAATAAAATGTTAATTCATTCGAAAATGTGATTCTGGCAGTAAGCACCTGCTGCCTCCCAATACTCTGATTCTGCCAATTGCATGAAACCGCCAATGTGGCCAAGGCAAGAAATCATAAAAGGGACATAACCTCCCGTACTAATAATTACCCAAAACTTTTCTAGGATTATTTTTGTAGCAACTCAAATTCGTTACAAGATATAAACATGAATCTCAACGTGGCGTGATTTTCTGCCGAGGTCTCGCCAAGTTCTCTTTCCTTTCTGACAGAGCGGTAATGACCACTGCGGTGGGGATGTTGGAGAACGCTGGAAGAATGATTTCCATAAAGCAACTTCATTGCTTGACCGAAGCACTTTAAGCATCGCGTTGTGGTTTTGTCAGCGGAAACAGTGCGAGTTCAGCTTTTGTGAGAGGCGCAATGGGCATTTTGTGCTGAAAATGCTGGATATTAACCGCACTGGGAAAAATGCAACTTTTTTCAACCAAAAACTTTATTCACGGCCGGTTCTTGCCTGTCTGGACAATTTCATTACTGTCTGGCTGCACGGTGACTTACCGAGACCTGAACAGGCGATATGTTAGCACGTCTGTAAAAATACAATCCTGAGCTCATGACACATTTGCCCAATCATCGCTTTATAGCAGGAACACTGCGTGCCATGGGGAAGGAAGCACCGACTGCCTGACGCGTTGCCTGCAGTCTATTTTTACTCTCTGAACAGCGGTGTTGACAAATGTGTTGGGGTTTTAAGTTGTTCGCGCTTGTGCCGCCGCTGCCAACGGGACGTCGCGAACAAACTCGTTTGAAAGGCTACGTCTCCGCATATGCACGGATTTCCTCTGGGCATTCCCAGTTGCGTCCCACACCAAGCGGAAACGCTCGTCAACAGAATCGGCCAAACATCGCACCGCCAGATCCTCTTCAACCAATATTCCTGACACTCGGTGACTCTCCTTAACATGTGCGACCATCATAATTGAAATATAACGACTCTCTCCATTGGTTGCGATGGACAGGTGCGACAATAGCAGTGCGCGTGCCGGAGCTGGTGGTGTCGCACGGCAACCGTGACCTCAAACACCACTCTATTGGTCCACCAACTATCACGTCACGTGTCCACTGTCGCCCTTTGCCACGTGGCATTTAGACATTGCAAAGCCTCACAGATCTGCCCCGGCTCACGTCCGCGCAGCCATTTCCATTAACGCTTAACGTTGCATTCGCGCCAGCGTGTCCATCTATTTATTTGCAGAGTGACGCCACTCGACGCAAAGGTGAGATACAGGATCCGATCCTCGAGATATAGGATCCGATCCTCGAGATATAGGATCCGATCCCAGCGGATTTACTTGGCGTAGACAGATTCGGTGTGCGCATGCGCGTACAGTTCGGTCCAACTCGCTCTTAAGAAGTTCGCGCCGTCATCACCAGAGTTGAAAGCTCGACGGCCACATGGGAACAGAGTTACTGGGCATGTGACGGGACGTAGTCTGTATTAACCCACGAGGGCATTTGTCATCGTTCCGAGGACAAGCGAAGGTGTGAGTTGGAGGCACGCGGTCCCTTGTCCGGTTCAGAAACGGTCGAGCCGCTGCCCTGTAATGGGCTCGTTACGTGGCCCACGGAGTCAGGACATCGTGCACGACTCGCGCTGCTCGCCTTCCTCTCCTATCAAAGCAAGCTCGCCGTGTCTACTGGAACGCAGGGCTCAGCTGAGCGACGATGAGCCGCGGCCCCACGCGCAACACCATGGCGGGCGCCGACCACTCACATCCGGCCGACACGTGGCGGCTCAAGCACTCGGTCATGGTCATCAGTCACAGAGCGTGCGTGTGACGTCTGAGTCTCTACGTTTGCAATGCAATGATCGATTCTGACGACGATCGTCGAAACAAACAAATCGATTATCCACCCAAAGTCAAAATCCTAGCAAGCATCATCGCATGCAATCTCCAAGCACGAGACAAACACATTAACTGCCCGGCTGATTCAATGCGGAGCAGTGTCAGTAGGTGCTAGACGAGTGCTAAATCAGTGATAGATTAGTGCTAGATCAGTGTTATATAGTTACAAGATCAGTGCTAAATCTGTGTTAGATTGGTGCTAGATCAGTGTTATATAGTTGCTAGATCAGTGCTACATCAGTGTTATATAGTTGCTAGATCAGTGCTAAATCAGTGTTAGATTAGTGCTAGATCAGTGTTATATAGTTGCTAGATCAGTGCTAAATCAGTGTTAGATTAGTGCTAGACGAGTGCTAAATCAGTGATAGATTAGTGCTAGATCAGTGCTAAATCAGTGATAGATTAGTGCTAGATCAGTGCTAAATCAGTGATAGATTAGTGCTAGATCAGTGCTAAATCAGTGTTAGATAGGTGCTATATCAGTGCTAAATCAGTATTAGATAGGTGCAAGATCAGTGCTAAATCAGTGTTAGATAGGTGCTAGATCAGTGCTAAATCAGTGTTAGATAGGTGCTAGATCAGTGCTAAATCAGTGTTAGATAGGTGCTAGATCAGTACTAAATCAGTGTTAGATAGGTGCAAGATCAGTGCTAAATCAGTGATAGATTAGCGCTAGATCAGTGCTAAATCAGTGATAGATAGGTGCTAGATCAGTGCTAAATCAGTATTAGATAGGTGCAAGATCAGTGCTAAATCAGTGTTAGATTAGTGCTAGATCAGTGCTAAATCAGTGATAGATAGGTGCTAGATCAGTGCTAAATCAGTGATAGATTAGTGCTAGATCAGTGCTAAATTAGTGATAGATAGGCGCTAGGTAGGCGTCAGCGTGTTGACTATGTTGGTTACGCCGCTACAAAAACATAAATCGATTCCGTGGCCTTTTAATAAATCTCCAATGGACTGCAGACCCCCTAAAGCGTGCTGTGGTCCTGATAATGTACCTCTGATATTGCAGAGAGCAACGACCCATCCCCCACCCCCACCACCACCACCCAAACACCAGGCGATTCGATGGAACCGACGCAATCTGCTTTGAGGGTTTTACGTAACTGCGAATGACGGCGCCCTCGCAACAGCAGTAGGGGTCACGCAGGGGATAAAAATGAGAGAACAACGGCATGGCACTACCCACCGGGCGTCACGTGAGCTTGAGAATCGATCCTAATACGTTAAGCCACGCGAGATTGCACCACGATTACTAATTTGAACCTTATCGTTAACCCATCTGACACGCCATTATCAGCATTTACTTATTTTACCGATACAAGCAGGGCACGTGTTGATATTAAACCAGTGCCGATTGGTCATTGCATAGGCAGCGGAAAGAGATGGAACTCCCACTCTCCCGACCGCCACTCGTTCGGAGTCACGGATCTTTGCTCCAGGCTCGTTCGTCTCCGTGTCCCGTGCCCCCGCTCCAAGAAAGTGTTGAATAACAACATCAATAATAATGACATTTCTTTTAAATTTTTAAAAAAGGCCTCATCATGAAAGACAAGGTGCCGAACAGAAAGAAATCATCGAAACAAAAAGTCAAAAGTGGCGGCGTTTGTAACCAAGACGAAAAGTCAAGGGTGAGAATGCCGGGTAACAAGATAATCTTTATCGGCGAGACTGAATAGATGCGCCTTCAAAGGTGATTTTAATCAACTGCGCAGCAGCAGATGGCTCCAAATCCGCGGTGCGTGGACAGGAATGGCTCGGTGGGGGCGGGGGAACCGCCGTTTCGATGCAAGCGCCCGTCTCGTGGAGACGTGCGGCCACTCCGACGGAGCGAGGCAACGACAACGCGGACGAGGGGACCTGCACGCGCAGCCCAAGGACGCGTCCGCGAACCGGCCGGTTCGGGCAGCGGTGGAGCGAGCGGCTAGCCAGCGGACGACGAGCCGCCGTTTGACACCGGCGTGGAGAGCCGATCGGCCAATGGTCATTGCATTCATGAAATGTGTACGCGGATGGACCAAACGTTGTTCAACGGTAGCGCATAATGAGTTGCTATGTAAATGATGGCTGGCAAGGAGATGAATGTTCGTTGGAAGCACCGTTCACGGATGGTTTGTTTGGTTATAATGACAAAGGGGGAAAAGAAAAAAATAGGTCAGTTATTAAATACAATAAATCCTGGCGGCTTTTTTTATTTTTTGAGGCTAAATTTAGACACGATTTTTCACGCTGTGAAGGAGCCAAGCTGTCAGTCATGCGGCACTTCAACAAATTAATTAGTTAATCCTAACTTAGTGGGTGGCGCGGTGGCCCAGTGGGTAGCGCTGTAGCCTCACAGCAAGAAGGTCCCCGGTTCGAATCTCGGCTCGGGTGCCTTTCTGTGTGGAGTTTGCATGATCTCCCCGTGTCCGCGTGGGTTTTCGCCGGGCACTCCGGTTTCCTCCCACAGTCCAAACAACATACCGCTGCATCGGTTAAGTGGCTCACGGACAAAAATTGCCCTCAGTGCCCGGTGATGGACTGGCGTTCCATCGTGGGTATATCCCTGCCTTACGCCCTGCGTCTGCCGGGATAGGCTCCGGCTCACCGCGACCCTGTAAAGGACTAAGCGGTTTCTGACAATGACACGATGAGATCCTAACTTAGTGTCCTTTTTTTCTCTCCCCCATTTTCAAATCTACACAAGGTAGCAGGAAAAAAAAGTGCAGTTGATTGCCTTCATGCAAGAAGAACACAGAACAGCAATCGTAATCGCGCTAAACATAAAACATTCCAAAATGTCGGTATAATACAATGTGAGTGCAAATAACCATCAACCTTTAGAACGTTTGTATCATTGCTTGGCTATTGACAGCGAGCTTTGCAAGCCTCAGGTCCAATTAAACCGACTGGCATACACATTCACGAGCCTCTCTGGTGCGTTCGCTGTTATTGCTGCTCCATCTAACAACGTTCAGCCCAGAATTGCCAGAGCCATTTGCAAATGACATCAATAGTCTCCAAATAGATGCAGGTAAACAGATTGACCTTTTGCAGGGACGGGAACACGGAGCTTATTTGGCCGCATCCAGATGTGCCGCAAAGGCTGCCAGAGCTGTTATGGTTATTGAGGACATCAAAAAACAGGATCTCTGCACTTCAGCCGACTGCTGGGAAAAAAGAGTTGTAATGGATGTGTTGGTGAGCTGCCACAAAGCTCTGTTGGCTTGAGAGTTAACCTCATGAAAGTACTTGACACACTTTACATCTTTTATTTATTTGCATTACCAGATTCTCACGTCTCTAAAGCTTTGCCTCATCAAGGCATTACCCCAAGAAGAAGAAATGTATTTCACTGGGGACTGTAATATGAACACTGAGATGATGTGCTTATCAAATTCTTTACAAATTGGAACTGTCACATTTTACTGTTATCTAGTTTACGTTTACAACTCGGCCCTTTTGATGACGAAAGCGAACGTTTTGAACTTTGGTAGTGTTTACCGACACCTGACTAAAGGTTAAGAAAGATCCTTTGCGCAAATTGTCACGCTAAAATATTTATGAGCATTAACGGCATGTTCAAACATCGATATTTAAGGTTTTATAGGCTCAGCCATTTGTAAGTGAATAGCATTGTAAACCGTGTTTAAATGAGCTACATGAGCTAATTCATCCCTCATTGATAGAGCCAAGATGAACTGTACTGATGCAAGTATTCACGGCTCGATGAAGGAGAATTGCTCTTAGCAGCTGCTCTTTCAGGATAGCCGTGTAAAGTGAGTGGACAGAGGAGTGATGTCCGACATGACTATCCTCCAAAATCTGCCCGAGAGCAATTCTCAAGAGAGATGAACTTGATGAATGTGTACTCACTCGCTGTGCAGCTCAAGGGCAACTGGTAGCTATGTGACGAGTCACACAGCATCCCTAAACTAGCCCAGTGACCGAATTCACTGCTACAATTCAGGGATGTGGGTCGCTTATTGTATTTATTTATGTTTGCGCCTTCTTCGGGAAATGAATTGAGTCACTCGCCTTGTCTCTCAATTACACGGTGCATCCCCTATAAATGGAACTGTAGGGGATACATAGTGGGGGCATCAGGCATCATCAGATGTAGGTATTTAGTCAATGTGTATGGGACACTCCGTATAGCGCTGCCAGCTGCTGCCGAACTATCCGGCGCAACCGCGAAGACCTACGAAGTTGGGTGTCTAAGAGCCTAAGCAAGGCTTTCCTTGGGAAATAAACAAATGGACAGTGTCACGGTCACACCAAGAGAGTGTCACCACTGGTCAGAGTCATTTTTTTTTTATAATAGACACCAAGGTGCTAGGGACCAGTTCTTTTGCACAACAATCACACGACTTGGCTTCCCCACAAAGCGGTGACCATTTTACGGACCCAGAAGGGATAATGGGTTGAGCGAACCCACAACCAGGATCTGAACTGGCAATCTTCTGCTTGCGAGCAGCTCGCCCTACTGCTGAGCCACCTGGCCAGATGAGTGATGCTTTGAGCCCAGTGGGGGCATCACGCAAGTGCATGGATATTATTCATGAGCTGCTTGGCTCTATTTCGAGGGCATCCTGCAACGGTACAGATGTTGTAAAATGACTACGAGTATTATATGCTGGGCAAGCCGCGTAACTTAATTATATTGCAGCCATGTGAAGCTGTTAAGATAATACACCAATCACAATTATAATAATTTAAGCGTGATTATAACTATAGGCTTTTATTGTTAAAAAGGGTATGAAATTTAGCAGATAAGGTATTTGGTTTTTTATTTGAGGCAGATCTCTTCCATCATATATATCTGAGCATAATTTTTTTTAGATGTAATTCGTTAAATTATTGGGCTCATCAGAGCCGTAAATCCTCACCGAGACCCACGGCTCTTTTCAGCGGAGCCCCGCCAACTCGTGCGTAATTCCCAATCGAGTATGTCGACCTACAGACATTCCAATGTGGCAATCGCGGCGTGGCCTCGGCCGCGCCACCACCCCGCACCTCTGTGACCACCCGTGCCGCCGTCCCGCGAACAGACGAGTCTCTCGCACCTCTCAGGTTGGCTCCTGCCTCGTTAACGACGGCGAATGAAGACGTGTACGTCTGACGCGCGTCATTCACCCGCCGCTCCGGCCCGTCCCGCGCACCTCATGCCCTCGGTCGAGCGGTTGCGGTGGTTGCGGTAGAGCTGTGGCGTGCCCAGCATGGCCTCGGAGAACGTCGCCAGGAAGCCCAGCGCCTCCACGTACGCGGCGAGGTCGAGCAGCGCGAAGGTGACGGCCGCGGCGAGCAGCGAGAACGCCGCCACGAACTGGAGGTAGTCGAGGAAGCGGCTCCACTGCCAGAAGTGGCGCAGGTCGAGGTCTGCACGCGGCAGGGGGCAGGGGCGCGGGCGAGGTGGGACGCACGAGCGCGAGCGGGGGAGCGCCGAACGGCGGCGGCGGCGGCGCCCGGCGCGGCCGCGCCACCGACGAGCTCGAGGGGAACGCTTGAAGGAACGCCGCAATCGCTACGGTGGAACGTCGGTTTACTCGCATAAGTCCCGTCGATCGGGTCAACGGCCGTGAAAACTCGGCGGGAGCATCCTGAAAATCGGGGAGACTCGGTGAAGATTGCCCATAGTTAACAAGAGCAATAATCGTCAACATCATTATCAATACCTGCTTAATCCTCCACAGGGTCTCGGGGGGCGGGAACATATCCCGGTAGACAAAAAGTGCAAATCGGGGCTGTACCCAGGATGTGACGCCAGTACATGGCAGTGCACACTTTTTGGGGCAATTTACTCAGCAGACCAATTAACCTTGGCGGCAGCGTGTCTTAGGACGGCAGGAGAAAACAGGGGTATCTGGCGAAAACCCACGCGGGAGAACGCGCAAACACCACACAGAAATGCACCGGAGCCGAGAATCAAACCTGGGACCCTTGTTGCTGTGCGGTGACAGCTCAGCTCACTTTGCCACCGTGTCGCCCAAGAGTAATAATAGCAATAAAATATCTAAACTATATCAATCACCTCGGTTACTAAGATGTAGAAAGAAGCTGCAATTATCGATCACGTCAATGGATCATGCATGTTGGGACAGAGTGAGTGCACACTCTCCAGAAGATGTCTCAGAGGAGCAGTAAAGAGATAATGATATCACAGAGGAGAAGGATGATTTCCCGCAGCTCTAACCGCTGCTGCCAATGGCCATGATTACCGACAATGTGTATATAAAATATAGTTAATACCAGCAGGCGTGGGCGGCAAGGTGGCCCAATGGGTAGCGCTGTCGCCTCACAGCGAGAAGGTCCCGGGTTAGAATCTCGGCTCGGGTGCCTTTCTGTGTGGAGTTTGCATATTCTCCCCGTTTCCGCGTGGGTTTTTGCCGGGCACTCCGGTTTCCTCCCACAGTCCAAAAAACATGCTGCTGCATAGGTTAATTGACTTGCAGACTAAATTGCCCGCAGTGCCCGGTGATGGACTGGCGTCCCATAGTGGGTATATCCCTGCCTTGCACCCTGCGTCTGCCAGGAGAGGCTCCGGCTCACCGCGACCCTGTACAGGATTAAGCGGTTTCTGACAATGAGATGAGACTACCAGGTGTGTTGATGGCAAGTCACGCACCTAACAGCACCAATGTCGACCAAAATTTACGGCGGTTTCGCCACACAACGCATTTAACTGCGACCGCGACAGTGACGGTAATGGAGGTAATGATGGAGATTATGATAACAATCGAGACTGCGGACGCTGATGACAATGGACGCGCTGTCGTCTGCGTCAATCCTCCACGTGCGACATGCGGAGGGCTGCGTGATGGGTGTACCGCGACGGTCGTTAAAATGGATCAATTTAGCGGCGCGCGTTAGCGAGGTCCCGTGTCCGGTTCGCCGTTGTTCGTCTGTCTTTGTGCAGCGTCATTTACTGGACTGTTGCCATGGAGATGGGTTTTGGCCGAGTCAATGCACGTGCCATTCTTTGTGTCTGCACAGCAAAGGTCAAAGTTAATGAAAACAAATGTATGGCGAGAGGGCGGCACGTGGGCCCAGTGGGTAGCGCTGTCGCCTCACAGCAAGACGGTCCCGGGTTCGAATCTCGGCTCGGGTGCCTTTCTGTGTGGAGTTTGCGAGTTCTCTCCCCGTGTCCGCGTGGGTTTTCGCCGGGCGCTCTGGTTTCCTCCCACAGTCCAAAAAACATGCTGCTGCATAGGTTAACTGGCTTGCAGACTAAATAGCCCGCGGTGCCCGTGGGTGTATCCCTGCCTTGTGCCCTGTGTCTGCCGGGATAGGCTCCGGATCACCGCGACCGTGTACAGGGCTAAGCGGATCCTGACAATGAGATAAGACGTATCGCGAGAGAGAATCAATGTGCTTCCACGTTTTACTCGCCGAAGCACCAACGGCGACCAAATCGCCGGCGAGAGTTTTCTAAAGGTTCATCTCAAAATTAGACCTAAATAATAATTTACGTTTTTAAAGCGCCTTTCACCCAAGACTCTCAAAGCATTAATATTCGCTGGAATAAAAAAAAATTACCGGTTCAGATGCAACTCCAGAGTCACGTGAGCAACGGTGAGACAGGAAACAATTGTGCGCTCGGGGATGAGAAAGAGTGACCTCTTCAGGAGAACTGAGAATTATGAGATGCCGCAGGTGTTCGCGATTGTGCTGCAGCAGTCTCCGCCACGTTTCTGGTGGTTATTTATTAATTTTGATCTCTCATCATCTGACAAGACGCCCTTATCCAGGGCGACTTACAAAATCAGCACGCTTACAATTATATCTCACATGCACTGATTGCATATAGACGTGTAGTGAGCGGTCTCCGAAATTTTGTTGGTTGCCAAGGCATTCGACGCAAATGCCCGAGTGCCCTCCCACGACACGTGGGTGGGAAATGATGGACGTCGCGTGGCGAGGACACGGTGTGCGATGGGTTGTGCTGCGAGACCGCGAGGGTTGGTAATAGTAATCCTAATTGCATTTATAGAGCGCTTTTCACCCGAGGGTCGCACAGGTCCACTGTCCTCTGTCTCATTGGTCGGGGTGGAGGGAGGTCAGGGAGTAGGGAGGCCTTGGTAAATATTATGGGAAAAATGCTGTCGCGAGAATATCAAGCCAAACACGCTCAAAATAAATGAAAGCACCGCAGGACTATAATTAAGGCAAGGTTATTTTTCATCGAGTTCTTTGCGCACCTTTGCAGGGAAAGTCAATTTTTTTTCACTCGGAAGTCAGACGCGTCACTTATGATCCATGGCGTGCCAGGGAAGAAGCTCATTCAGTTCTGGCAGACTCGTGCCCTCTCACCTCGCTCTATTCTCCTCCACGCACCCTCCGCGTGAGCAACCAAGATTTGCTGTTAAAGCCTATTGTCAAGCGTCGTTAAAGTGGGAGGTTGCTCAGTCCCCTCTGCTACCTCAACATTTGAAACTCTCATGCCCCCAGCCATCCGTGTTGTCGATACCCTGCCCCCTGTTCATGTCCAGGTTCAAGGCTTTCCTTCTTGCTCTGCTTGTGACTCGCTGCCTCTATTTCTCTCTATAAGAGGCACATGCCTGCTGTGGTCATGATGCAGAGTCTTCAGATGCAGTGCATTTCATTTAAATACTATATAAATGCAAATTGTATTGTACACAGAGTGCTAGGCAACTTTACTCTTTCACCACTACAAACATGCAAATTCTTAATCTAACATAAGACACAGTTTCAGGGACTTACTTTGCCCAAAATACATTACTACTTTCACATACAATAATTTTAGTTCAAAATCGGTTGATATTTTTACATTAAACTGAAAACTGTTTGCACGGCAATTCAAAGGTGTTGCCGTCAATTTTATTTAAACTTTCCAGCATTTCTCAGGTGGCTGTGTGATATCCACTTCCGTGGGCCATTCTCTAACACAAAGCACTGCAGGAAATGAGAATATATCATTTGTCCACATGACACAATGGCAATGAACCGGGTTACATATTGGGTAAACAACCGAATATAGAACTTCAATGCCAGTTTTACTGGAGCTTATACTAACATGGAATTTTCAAACTAAGAATTAGACAATTTCTACCTTTTCTCTTACCGCTCTGAATAAGGGTCACTGCCTGAAACGTTAACCAATGGTATATTACCTTCCACGATACATCTTTTGCAGCCAGCACTCCGTGCTTGTTAAAATTGCCTGCCGGTTCATTTATTTGATACGTCAAAACCCGCCACGTTCACATCCTATTTTATAAGTTTTATATATTTAAAGTGGACATTGGTTCTTAATCTGGTAAGAAGCACTTCCTGCACTAGCACATTTTAATCCTAACATTGCCTTACGGTGCTTTTTTAATATTAACCATATTCTTATTGCTGGAATTTATTTCATCATTTCATTTTCAGTGCATACTGGTGTTTCTTATGACTTGATATTTTACTTTTACTGTGCAGCGCCTAAAGTTCAGTTCGCAATAGACGTTTTTAAATCTAATCTTTTATATTTTGCTATTATTAAGCAGCATTAATAAGCGAGGCTTGCTTTGACCTAGCGGTGACGGAACACTGTGGAACGTGGTGCCACCTAGTGTACGATAATCCACAGGAACGTCCAATCGCCAGCATTGTCGGAACGCAACAAATAACTTCCAGCTCCTTTATAACCAAGGCACCGTACAATCATGGGGATTGTTTGACCATACTTCGCTACGATGAATACAAATGCATTTATTCATGTCAATCGATTAACTTGCTGTATTCCAAGTGACCATAGTAACCCATCAACCTGCAAGCATCAACAATCACGTTGATGCTTTGCTTTGCTTTGAAAATAGCCTGTCGCCTCGAGCTACGTTTAAATTTACATTATGGACTTTACCGTATTTTTATGGATGCACATGAACTTGGGAAACCAGAGATCGGGTTTGAATATCACTCAATGATTTTAGCCGCTGGCAAGGAACGCAGGTTGTCAGGTTTGAAGCGCATGGTCTTAAGCACTGCGCCACCGCTCCTCACAAGTTCATACATTGACAAATCCAACGTGTCGTCATAGAATGACAATCTTAACGCAATTTATGACGCGCCGTGCAAATCCCACACCTGGTTATGGACGGAGACATGGATAGGAAGGCATAGCAAGGAACGCAGGCGGCAGTGGGGGGGGGGAGCAGTCTGCCAGGTGGCAGGCTGGCGCTAACCTGCCAGAGACCGCATCCTATGTATTGTGTTAGCGGCCAAAAAAAGGTGTTTTCTTTATTTTTAGGAGGAAACCCATGCAGAAAACGGGGAGAACACAGACTCCCACGAAGCAGCTAAGTCAAGGGTGAGTGACTGCGCAAAACCATCACATTACATTTGGTCCGGCACTTACTTTGACTAAATTCCAACTGAAGAAATTCAACATTAGTTCGACCATCTGGATTCGTACAAGCATAGCCAGGGGAGAGTGCGTGGTGCCCCTGCAGTGTGGAGCAGGGATCTCAGAGATAGCCGAGACACCTGCCTTCCTGGGCCATTCTACAAAAGAAAGGGATGCAGCTATGTGTGACGTGACACCGATAGTTCAATTTGGAAAACAAATCCTGGGAAATGACAACACTTATAAATGTATTGATACATACTGTCACAGCTCAAGACTTGGTAATTGATCTTAAGAGCGGCTCTTTCGGGATAGCAGTGTAAATAGTTCCTCTTCATCTCCTTCGTGACGTTCTGCCTCGCATGTTGATGATGCCTCCGAGAAGGGAGGCAAAGCGCCAATAAAGAGGAGAAACGCTCGACATGGCCATCGCGAAAGAGCAGCTCTTAAGAGCCATTCCCAAGAATGTTTTTTAAAATCACTCTTTCGAGGCTGTGTAATGAAGCACGTTGTGGACTCGCGTGAATGCTCACAGAAATATATAAATCCTGAGCTCACCATAGCGTGGGTGGCAATACCTTATCAGAAGGCAAGATTAATGTTAACTTCATTGAAGGACCTTTGGAATTTTTTTCCGCTAACACACGAATGCTACTTTGTTCAAATATTTGTGCCAGGTTGTGTGCGGGGTTTTCCGACAAGCAGTAAATGCTGACAGCATTTGCACTCGCGTAATAAGTAGAACAGGTTTATACCATTTCTGGCAATTATACAGGTGTTAAGATCTTAAAACACCATAATGGACACATATCACAATGTGTGTCGAGTTGGCAAAAGCCACACATACTTGTGGCAAAATATGCAAACAGGAAGCTTTGATATGCAAACTCGTGCTGCTTATCATGACAAATATTGCACAATAAATGCAGTGGCTCTCACGAGTGAGCCTAGGCTAAGTGTTCTGGGCTGATCCCATGACTTTTGCAATATTTTTGCAATGAACAAAAAGGACATCTTATAAAGACAAACTCACAGCACGTTGCTGTGAAAGATAACGAGTAATTAAGCAAAATCAAATCTCCTCGGAGAAAACGTGTTAAATATATTTCTTTAGTTGCTGGAAAACTTTTCTCCACAAGGTCAACGAAGCAAGTTAGCAAAACAAGCGTGCATTTACATGCATAAAAGCACTGGCCGTGTCGAGGAGGTGTGCTGGGACATTGTACGCTAGTAGTTTTTGTGTGTGTGTGTGTGTGCCGCAGAAGGTTGGGCGAAGGTCGTGGAAACACAAAGCGCTCGTAAACGTGCTCTCTCCGGGGGACTCTCGATGATAACACACACACACATAAAAAGGCATGCGGTACCCACCAAGGAAGGTTCTCGAGCGTGGAAACACTAGTGGATCCAAATTACCGTCTGCTGGCATGCAAAAAGACAAAACGCGCAAACGGCTACACACAGCGGTTGTCACGGCGTGGCAGCAAAACTCTGCAGGGTAACGGAGAATTAGACAACGATAACT
Organism: Mordacia mordax; assembly: GCA_036362905.1. Lineage (NCBI taxonomy): Eukaryota > Metazoa > Chordata > Hyperoartia > Petromyzontiformes > Petromyzontidae > Mordacia > Mordacia mordax. The sequence goes on from JAZEWT010000002.1 coordinate 2,139,717, forward strand.
GACAACTCTCGTGCAGAGTGAGGCCACGCATAGGCAAGAAAAGAGAAAAATTACTCCCTAAAGCCCGTCCAGCCTTATATCACGCAATTGCCAATAAGTCTACACTCGCACACACACGTCTAATTCCACAACACAAACATTCATGCAACATTCACAGGATTTATGTAAAATGTTTTCGTTGTTGTTGTTGATAGTTCTGTTGTTGCCGATTTGAACGGCCGGTAATCCAGGTTGACCCGTGTTTGCCAGCTGCCCCTTCCCCAATGGTGGGGGTACTGGACCAGAAGTTTACATGTGGGTGACTTTCTTCATGCTGACATCATTCAGGCGGAGGGTCTTCAGATCGAAACGTGTCGGGAACCTCGCCAAAGACCGGTTTACATATGGGGGCCCGAGCTGACGTGTTGTACTCCAGACCTGTTCACCAAGGGAGACCCTAGCAGGAGCGCTGGACTCCAGACCTGTTCACCAAGGGAGACCCTAGCAGGAGCGCTGGACTCCAGACCTGTTCACCAAGGGAGACCCTAGCAGGAGCGCTGGACTCCAGGTGAGAAACGTCTGGGTTCACTGGAACAAGTAAATCCCTCTATAACAATAAGGTTACGATCCATGGGGGGTAATATATGGCGATATAATAAAGTTTTTTTCAGGACAATGGGCTGGATTATTGGAGCTACTTGGATTACAGCAGAAACAGCCTAAAATAAATAACCAACGAATAAAGCAATAGAATTATAACACTTTAAAGCCCCCTGTCAAGTGACTGTTGGATTAAGCCCTCTCTACGCCTTGTCAATCAGGACAGTTTTTTATATTGTTCTTCATCGGTGACACGGGTCTCCAGGACAAATCTTTGCAAAAGTACCGCTGCGCCTCCAAATAATTACTGAGGTGGTGAATGAGAGTTCCTGACAAAATAAAGAGTACCGTAACTCGTGCAACCAAGCAGTTGTAGGAAATACGGAGCCTCCAGATTCTCTGGGATTACGTATGTGATGTATTTCCCCCTGAACTAATGATGCCGTTTCCCTGAAACCTACAACCAAATAGCCCCTTCACTTGCTATAAACTAAAAGCCTTCATGTGAACTTACACACGGAATGCATCCGATTTTGTCAGATCTCTGAAGTACAGCAAAGCTGAGTCTGGCTAGTGCTATATTTAGATGGGTGACTCATTTAGATGAGCGCTATCAACGGGTTGATATAGTCAGCAGATGGCAGTAAAGTAAACACATTTAAGCTGTCTGTGCGGTGCTTTGAGTGTTTGAGAATTTCTCTGGAAACTCCGGTCTCATCCCCAAAATTTCAAAGATGACAGTACCTTCTGAAATAACAAATCCCAAGACACACAGTAATGTGTTCATGGACGAATTAAACGGATATCCACTGACAATCGCACCGGTGCTCACACAGCCGACCCCCGAGGGCCCAGTTCACACCCCAGTCACCCGAGTCCCAGTAACGGCGCCGCCGCCGGACCTGAGAAGTAGTGCCGCTTGGTGGTGAGGTCGGTGGATCCCTGCACGGCCGTGCACAGCTGCAGCATGAGGAGCATGGCCACGATCATCACGAAGCTCTGCAGCAGCAGCGCCGACTCAAACTCCCGGCCGAACCTTACGCACGCACACGCACGCACGCACACAAACATCACCCGTGCAGCCTGCACGCTACGATTCACTTGGGCAATCACACGGCAATCACTGCCGACAAGCGTCGCCGACAGAGCTTGCTGCAGAATTTCCACATTGCATGTCATTGTCCAAAATCTAACTACTTCAAGCTGCCAGCAAATGAGCAACTGGGGAGGCAACTTCGAATCAGAGTGGAGCTGCAGCACAAGTGATGGACTGATGTCCACCGACTGCAACTGATAATTGGCTGCTTCCAAATGCAGCATGAATGGGAGGCAGAGGGACAACGGACAAAGCCTTTTGACTTTTCTAATAATGCATTGTACTGAGTGACTGGCTGACTGCTACTAATGGCCAACATAAAGGAATGACTATCACGTAACTAGTGAGACTGGTCGTGAGTCTACCCTATCTCCAATCAAACAGCAGCAATGAAATAGTGACTCGTACTGGACCAACCCCATCAGTCGTCACCTGGGAATGAGTCCTGACCCATCCATTATTAACAGTTTCATTTACAGCCCATAGGCTAATCGCTGTTCAGCACATACACCAGTCTTCATCACGTCTTGTGTTCATCGGCTGGAGTGAACGCAGACTTTTCATTCTATCGCCCTGTAAGAAGTTTCCATCGTCGCTCATGGTTAAATGCCCGCGATGCTTGCCAGCAAAGAGTGCCCAGGTGGATCATATCCTTAAACAGACAAATGGGGGAAATGCTGTTAGCGAGCACCCATCAAGCCGGTGGAGTGCACGTGGAGATGTGGTGCGCATACGCGCGCACTCATGCGCGCGCACACACACGCACACGTGTACACACGTACACAAGCCAAAGAGTCTGAGTGCAGTCACAAAGCCTGTTAGCAAGAATGTATGACGGCCACTATGGTGCACGATGAAACTGTCGAGCTATACAGAGTCCTGGAGCATTTCTAGAAGCAAGCACCCACTGGGGCTGGTTTAAAGAAGATCCCCCATATAGCCTTAACAAACCGTACAATCATGTGCTGTGAGCCGGCATAGCACACACGAGGGTGGGTGGTCAGCACCATGCCCGGCCGCCTTTGTCTCCCAAGTGGTAATGGTTACACACCACATCAGGTGCAAACCAGAGGCTTGTATATCCACACACACACACACACAGAGGTAGAGGCAACAACCCAGCCATACAGAATGCAATCGAAAGCAAACGTTAGCCAACGCCCATTAAGACTCGCACACACGCAGAGGTAATGATACCGGTTTAGGATATTTGTTCCGCAGCTCAATGCTTACAGGATCGGGCACTGCAGGCGCAACACGCGCAGCACCGACACAACACGCACACGCAGAAGCGGCATAATCCCCGGCGCAATGGCAAGGGAGGAATAAACTATTAGAGAACGACGGGAGGTGGAGAAAAACAGAAGGAGCAACGACCACCAGGCAAACACAACTCACGAGGGCACCAGAGCTGACAAAAAGTATCAAACGGTGTTTCTAACACCCGAATAGAAATTTCACAGAGTGAAACGAATTCCCAAATGTGAAAGTGGTCGGATATTGCACCGCGTCTGAGAAAAGGATCGCGCTCGAAAGAAATATTGCCAAATTATGTACGTTTTTCGCAAAAGAGCTCAGCACAAGAATTCAGAAGCACACAATGGGATTCAGAAATGCTGTGCAGGCCAGTTTAACCTGTTTCAACAAAAAAATTACAACTTAGCACAATATTCAGCATGCAATTATATCGCCAAAGAAATCTTCCAATATTTCCACCATGGTGAAAAAACAGTCTCAAGCTGTGCTGGCTGTTCCAGGCAAGGACCAGCTGCAACACCCAACCTTTCACACGGTCCCCCCCCCCAGCCCCTTCCTTTCCTCCACACGGTTCTGCTTATCCAAGGTAAAGTCTAGCATTCTTGTAAAAAAAAATAATTGCCTGTAGTTTTTTTTTATGTGAATTGCTCTCTCGGGTATCTAGAAAGAGTAGCTTTTTACGAACGATTCTTATACAACGAGCCGTGAAAATCTTGTAGGTGACCCGCAAAAAAGATGCTTTTTTTCCCCAGGGTGTTCAGAATACATCACGATTGACTGCAAGGCTGACCCAGCTAAAAGCAGCGAACTACGTGGCCCACTAATGGTGAGATACATGGGCTGGGTGGGACCAGTCTTGGTGATTTTGGAGCCCCAGGCAAATTTCAATGATGGGGCCCCACAACACTGATTAAAAGGCACTGAACCCCTCCAATGAATGTTGCATTACCCTTTGCTTTCATAGGTTTATTTTAATACTGCGCCAAGCAATATTTCAATGGACTACATCGATAGATATTAATTATTAATCAACGAGCTGACCAATCAATAAGACATGAACGTCACTCAGCAAAATAACCAGCTATCAGGGTCTCCTCTCCATGGCGGGGTGGGGGGGGGAGCTGCAAATGTCTGGGTTGCCCCATGCTTAAGACTGCTATTAGGTAGGACCTGAGGTCAACCCAGTTACGACACCGCGGGCACCTAGGCTTGGCCGGTGCGTGAAGTGATCCGACTCATTTTTAAGCGATCGTGCCAACGCGATACAATATCCGGCGGCCCCCGGCGCGTCTGTACCAGAAGAGGACGCGCAGGATGTTGGCGAGCAGCAGGACCAGGCACACGTGGCTGGAGAAGCCCTCCGAGTTCTGCGTGCGCCGAATCTGGCGGTACTGCGGCACGTACGGCACGACGCCGCCGAACACGATGGCGAACTGGGCCACCCACGTGACGAGCTGCAGCACCAGCGGCGAGCCAAGGGCCTCGGGTGCCGACAGGCCGGCCACGTCCATCGTCACGCTCTGGGCCTGCGTCGCGCGAGCGTGCGGAAACGGACATTAAGATCGCTGAGCGACACGGATGAGATTTGCAAAAAATGCGACGATAGTTACACAACGATGCTCAGTGGTGGATAGCACATTGGGTGGAGACATTTATCTGATGCCTGATTTTGCCTCCAACGTGGATTCTTCAGAGCAATTCCCATGCATGATTACACTTCTAACCGAGTAATGCGCATATAGCGTTACAAGGATTTGACTGTAGCGCAGTGGTTAGCAAACTGTGCTTGAAACCGACCAGCCCGAGTTCGGTTTTCAGTCAGGACTGGTCAGCAACAGGTTCCAGTGTCCCTTGTCTATTAACAATCAACTCCCGCGACCGACGTAGCGTGCTCTGGCAAAGGGCAGTAAATTAAATAGGAATAGCGGTAGTCTTGTACGAGGCAATGTGGGGGGTTTGCTAACACGCATCACCCTTGTAATACACTTGGAGTCCAGCCGGGTGCACAAAGGTAACTGGCATGCAGTGCCTCTGAAAGGCCCAAAAATTAAGGACTTCGTGACTGACAGTGGGCGTCACCTGCGACAGAGCTCAATTTGAATTCCTAAGCCACAAGACTGTTGGACCTGAGAAAAACACACGAAACTACAAAGACGTCAGTCCGCCACTCGGGGGGAGGCGCGAGGGAAGCAGCCCAAACCACCAGCATAGCGTGAGAGGCATGGGCCCTGGTGGGTGGGCCCCCACATCTCTTCCTGCCCAATTCCTCTACTCTTTAGAACACCTTGCTTGGTTGCCAGCTCTCAGGTCTAACTCTTACCGCAATCAATATCATCGTCATCTGCAAGTGTTTTTCGATGACTGGGTGAAAGCCTTCTCATGCCACTGCCATCTAGGGTTGCCACCTGTCCTGTTTTTTTTTTCCAAGCAGCTGTTCTGGAAAATGCGTACACTTTCAAGAAGAGCAAGTCATTCAAAGTCCGATTTACACACTCAGCCCCAAGATATGTCCCGTTTTTTGTGCCTCCGAGGTGGCAACAGCACCTCGAGGACCCAATGTGACTTCAATCTCACGCCTGCACACGCACTCATCATCACGTCGTAGGGAAACGCACACTGGTTTAGCCGTAACCTCCATTCACCTAAGTCGCGAGCATTTACACGCAACACCACTGCAAACGTCATTCCGGGTTCCTTGGGGTCAGAGATTATAAGACCATACACATACCTGCCAAGAGTGTTATGTTATCGCTCTTGTATCAGGAGAGGAAATGTTATTATTGTGACACTTCGTAAAACTCTTTTAGCCTGATAGCAGACGCTCAATAAATGCGCAGTTTAAAGGATTTTATTGAACGGTAAATATGTTTATGACGCTTTAGTTTAGCGTAAACTTGATGGCTTTTGAAATAGCGAAAAGACGATTGGCATTCTTTAGCCATATGGGCAGGAGTTAGTGACTCATTACCTCGGTGATAAACTTTCAAGAATTCTACAATATCGTAGGTTTATGTTGACCAGTTCAGGTACACAGGCCCAGACCTATAATAGTAATATTCGTATTTCTAAAGCAACTTTCACCCGAGGCGTCATAACGTGCTGCACAGAGCTATGGCGAGAATGGCATATCAACAACATCGTTAGAATATTGATCAAATAACTAAAATAATGGATATGAATAAGTGGACATCAAACTAAATAATTGCTAAACAAATAAAGGAGGGAACAATTGCTCCTGAGCTGGCACAGGTTAACAGCGAGCCATCACCCAAGCACAGCAGTGAGCAGCATCAACAGTCCTAGCCAGAGGACTTCACTTCACTTGTCAATCCACTGCTGCATTAGGGTTAGGGTTAACACCCGAGGGCCACAAAGCGCTGCACGTATGAACGGCACATCAACAACAATAAAACAATGTTTGTTATAAATCTACGCTCTGGAGAGAATGGCAAGTCAGCAACAACAGCAGAGCAATCCAATTGACAGTGAAACAATGGCTATAACTACGATAGGAGCATAAAATAAGTGATAAAAAGTAACTGTTTAACGAAGGAAGGAATAAGTGTTCCTGATCAGTCGCAGGTCGGCAGCGAGCCATTATCCTGGCACAACAGGTTTCTCCACACGCCGCGTGGGGGGCACGTGGATTATATGACCATACTTCACCACGACAATTGGATAAATCGCACTCAAAGCCGAATGTCTTCCTTCTCTGAGCAATGCCACGCAAAGAGACTCGTACTGATGGCAGGTATTGAAAATCGCTCTGAAAAGCTGCTCTTTCGGAACGGTCGTGTCGAGCGTTCCTCTTCGCTCGTCGGCTTCTCACCAGAAACCCAACGACGCCGCCAGCGAGACAGGAGAATCGTCAGAGAGGAGACACGCTCGACACGACTGTCACGAAAGAGCGGCTCTTTAGAGTAATCATCGCGAACAAACGCGCTGCACAATTCAACTCGAACGACGCGATTAGATGAACATTAAAACAACTTAATCGCCACGACTACGTTGAACATTCACTTACGTCGCTCAAACTAGTCATAATAAAAAAACGTGAGTTTGAGGATCAAACATTATCAGACAATAAATGTTAACTATATTGCTCCATATGCTCGTAGAGCTAACGCAAACGCGAGGTCGGTATAGTATGGCAGTAATAATAAAGTACAAGCCCCCCCCCCCGTCAATCCACTGCTGGATGAAGGCCTTCCAACGCCATTGGAAATTGCTTGACCGCACTGCGCCATGCGGGCCCTCTGTGAAGAGATTTGTCTGCGACCAGCAGGCGACGTCAGCCGTGGCCGGTAATCGAACTTAAGTTTTCGCACCACGGCGGTAGGATAGTGACCACGGCACTGGCCGGCACGCACCGGATCGAGCGGCCGCACGCCGCGCCGGGCCGGCACTGCACGGCACACACGGGCCGCCTCGCGCATTCATTACAAGTTTGTTCCGGAGACGCGCGGGCGCCGAAGCCAAGAGAAGTTTTACTTAGGAGATCGCCTTCTCCGCCCGCTCATCAACGCTCGTTAACGACGGCGATCGGAAGGACGGCAGCGCTCTCGCTCACGAAGGCCCTTC
>JAZEWT010000002.1:2204266-2219268 GCA_036362905.1 Mordacia mordax
GGGGGGAAGCACCGTCAGTGGCCAGTACTAGGTGGTGGTAAAGTTATGTCTTCTAAGTGAGTTGTGTACTATTTAGTCATGTCAGCCGTACCGATTTATATTAATGTGTTACCGCAACTGGTGTGAAGTTTAATAAGGATGAGAAGCGAGAAGCTCGATAGGGCAGGTATGGAACGTCAACCAAGTCGTTATTGACAAGTAATTCATGGGTTGCTTAAGACGCTCTTTAAAGTTTAAGTCATTCGTGTAATCGACAACGCAAGACTCGGCTAATTTGAAAGTGGCCAGTACGAGAGGTGAGCTGTCAGATGTTTTGGACGAAATGAAGAATTTAAGCCAAGAGCAGGAAATGAACTTCGCCACTTCACCTTCGGTGGATTGCTTGACGTCAATCTCGAGTTCGTCGTCGACAATGCGCATGGGCCCGATGGAGAGGACGCCTTCGAAGGTGTCCGATCGCCGCGTGTGCCTCTTCACTCGACCGCCCTGGCAGCCCTGCACGAGCACAGCCATTGGTCAATCGTTTCGTAACGCAAGGAGATCGAGATCCCATCAATGTTTCCAGAATCAAGTTTCGTAGCAACAGCTAAGAGGGCATTGTCTCATTATTACATTAAGACATGTAGATTTCATGGTAAAGTGCAAGTAAGTAAAACAGTTCGAGCGCCAATGCTTAGGATTTAAGATGTTACATGATTGACGTTTAGCATAAGAAAGTTTAAAGTGTTAGAATTAGTTTGTCTTAAATGCAAGTGGTATAAGTGCATGGTATGATGTTACCTAAGAAATGAAAGGCGTTTGTGAATATGCGGGTAATAAAGGCGTCCCAATGATAAAGGCAAATCTACGCGCTATGGCAAGGTTGGAATTGGTATTTGGAGAACAAGCGTCACAGTTTTTAGGAGAAACTAAGAGCGGCGGGTTGGGTACTCACAGGGACGCACTGGGTGCTGTTCACGCTGAAGCAGACGCGCACAGAACAATGCACGTAGACCAGCTGGTGCTGAATGCCGATGAATTTGAGCATCTGGACGCTGAAGTCCACAGTGCTGTCGTTGCCGTTCACGCTGTGGAAGTAGGCGGTGTGATCTGCGGGACACCTGCGCACCAAGGATACGTGAAGGAGGAGGAGGAGAGTTGCTCTTCAGGTGTGGGACGGGGAAGTTTGATGTAATTAAATGCTTAATTTGGCAATCTTGAAAGAGCAGGAAATCTTCAGGGTACTCCAATCTCTTAATTGGATGTGAAATGTAATTTTGTCACGTCAAGATTAGAGCTTTCGTTGCTCTGCTAGGTAACCGAGGCATTGCTGACCAAGTGGATTGTCTCATCTCAGTAGTTGATCAGTTGTTACCGAACCTTTAATTCGTTGTGATCGTAGTATTTCATACTATTTTGAATGATTTGACTTAATTCAGCCTGTTCCCTACGAGTGCAGAATTATTTATTGTGACGCGAGAGGGATATGCATATATTCGTCTTTGTAGGGAATAATCTGCCACGGCTAGTCAGTGTAACAAAGCAAACATGGTAGACAATTTGCTAGGCTGGACATGAAGGTTCGGATTAAGTAGAGTTCCATCTTCGAGCATATTAGTAGAGTTTGTCACGTGTTCTGCGTGGCTGTTTATGGATTTAAAAACATGTGTCTAGTATATTTTAGGTAAGTGTTTAAGGAGAGATATTGACCATCATGAGATTCAGTGGCTCGCCTTGACGAGGCATGGAGTACGCGTGCATTACAATAAAAGATCAGCGATCCGTCAGAAGTCTCAGGGTTACGGTGCAAGTTGGTCTCGGGGCAGTCGTCTCACCCATCGTTGATGAGCTTGTGGTTGAGGGAGTCCGACTCATTGTCGCTCGGCGTGCACCAGCAGTTGTTGATGAGGAGGTTGAAGTCTCCTTTGGCGCTGACTTCCTTGTCCTTCGAGTGCATGAGCAGGTAAACTCGCACGTAGATTCGATTGAAGGCGGTGAGCTGGGGGGACGAGGAGTAGCGCTCTGTCTCGGAGAAGTTCGCCGTCTTGTAGAGAGCCATGGTCACCCGCAAGACACCGTCCCGCTCCGGGATAATGAAGGTTCTGTAGACGGGGCAGACGGTTTGGGCGCGTGTTGAGTTCAGAGATTTACTACTGGAACTTTCAGGGTAAGAGAAAATTGAAAATGTGGCCAGTTTTCTATTGGTATGCTGGGGTGCGCACGTAATTGAGTTAGAGAACGAGTGTTTGACACGTTCATTTTAGAGTTTGTGGCACATGATTATTCATGTAGTGCAGTGACCAAGATTTGGCTGGCGGCGTTTGTGTCCAGGGAAGAATGTATTGGTTAGATGGGATTATTGGTTGGTATTTGTTGATAGTTTTGGCGGTAGACCGTTATTTGGGCTTCAAACTTAAGTATGTGATTTTTTTATCTAATATTAGTGGTGTACGGTAGTAGCTGCGTATTGGAGATCATAAGTGGATCAGGTTTGAGTTTCATTAAGGGCAAATATGACGGCCGTGTTACTTGAGTATTTAACATGTGTTTGTACACTTTAGTCATACACAAGAAGCCACAATCTGTAATTGCCATGCTAGTGTTTTGCAACGTAATCGGTTATTTAATGGTGTTATAGAGTAGCAAGTCGAATCGTGGTATAATCATTTTATGCAGGTTGTAGTTATTTAGGTAGTGAGCGTCTAGAGCCGAGAGAAAAAAAGACGAGGTCAAACGGAGCAGAGAGGCAATATGCTTGCCATTATGGCAAATTAATAAAGTTACAACACTTCCTACATGAATAGAGATTTGGCAACGTAGCAGAGGGATGCGGGGATTTACAGCAGTTCGTTGACTGCAAATCTGGGGCTGAAATTTAGATTGTAGCAGTTTTAACACGCGGTGTTATAAAAGGTTGGTCCAAGTCGGTGTGTAAACGCCAGGTTAAGACCGATGGCTGTTGATCCAGCTATTTGGTACGCGAGTTCGTCTCGGTGCTACACGCCGATATTATCCACGCTTGGTGGAGGCCACAGGAACACATTTAGAGTTTTTGGAGGGGCACTTACAGGAGGGCGCTGGCAATGGGAATGTCCGAAGCCACGCGTTCCTCCAGTGGATACACGCACGAGAAGTCCAGCACGAAGTAAGTTCTCTCGATCATAGTCGAGCGGTTTCCAATCACCACCTGGTACTCGATGTTGACATGCGTGTTGTTCACCTGTAGGCAAGTGCAGAGCTCTTGCGGGTGAGTCACGTGACCTTTAGACAAGTGTGCCATTTTAAGTGCATGTTACTTGAAAAGAGAATGACAACTTTGACTGCATGAGTACTTTAACGTAATTATTGGCTTTAGAGGCAGTATTATCATCGTCAAAATAGTTCGGCGGCTGTAAACTGGCTGGGCCAGTGTTGGAATCTGGAGACGAGTAAGAGATGGAGCCTTTAAAAAAATAGTATCGAGATACTTGTTGCAAACTTGGGAGACAGGATGTCGAAGGTGAAAGCTTAATGGCTGTGATATTGGGGAAGAAAGAAACTGCTTTGGGCGGCATGGTGGGCACTGCCCCGTTGAAAGAGTAACTTTTAGGTAGGGCGAAGATTACTCGAGGACACCAAGAGTCGTAAACGTCAACATCAGCATGAACACTCACGGAGCACCCAATCACTATGCAGGCGACTGCTTGACGAATTGAGGGCGAGTGCCACCGTTCTCAGCAAGTGCCAACCGGATGCCATACCCAAGCGGACCCCCGCCGTGCAAAAGCCCGAGAAGCCCCCGGTGTGCGGAGGCCACGCACCACCATCTGAGCCCCGCACTCCTCGCGGCCGTGCGTCTGTTTCATGAAGAGCAGGGCCACGCCGTTCGCGACGCGCTTGCGAGCGAGGCACGCGTCGCTGGGCGCAGTGTCGAGCGCCGCGTGTCGCGCGAGCACCACGGTGGTCGCCGTGATGTTGTGCCACGACAGGAAGTCGTCGTCGAGCGAGGCGGTTACCTCGCTCGCCCCACAATCCACGTGCAGGGACACATCTGGGCAGAGACGGAGGCGTGGGCTCTGGCGATTTTAAACTGGTCCGATGATGGTTATTTGCAAGAGGTTGAGCTTCGCGATAGTACGGTTGTGTAGCGTGCGATTATATTGTTGGTTTTATAAGAAACCAGTATTGCGAAAGAGTTCATGTATTGTAATAGCAAGGCAAGTGTAGTGGCTGAAATTAAGCCTCGCGTGCCATAAATACCAACAGGTACTCGAGCTTAGTGCGTTAATAGTCGGTTCCAATTATAGATGGCAGGAGGGAGATTCTTTAAGAATCGTCGTGCGTCACTGAATGGTGAGGCTAAGAGGACGCGTGCTAAGCTAGGTGCCCTTGTGAATGAAGACAATGGGTTTTCTTTAGTCTTAAGATTTTAGGGGCTATAGCGCTAGGGAGTGCCTAAGAATGTTTGTAAAGCATTCGAGCAGGTTGGTGGTAAACATTGCACTCTTTGGGTTTATGTTCCACTGTAGGTGATGTTTATGTACCAGGTACTCACTTAAGGCCTAATTGAGCAACAAGAAGCTCACGGTCAGAACTCACTGGTGTTGGCCCCGAGCGGGTTTCGAACTCTGGTTATTTGGGTTAATAGTGCAGCGTGCTCACAATCTCACACACACACACACACCTGTGCAGTTTTGCCCTGTGTAGCCGTGGAAGCAGTTGCACATGTAGGATCCGTCCGGGGCCTCGCCGCACACACCGCCGTTCTGGCACAAGCCTGGAAGACACGCGGGCACATCTTCCGGAGAGTCAGTCTCCTCGGTGTCTGGGAAGTCAGCGTCTTCAGTGGTCAATGGAGGGGAAGACGGGACGGTGGTCGGGGAAGACGAGACGGTAGCTGGAGAAGACGAGACGGTAGCTGGAGAAGACGGGTTCAGGGACGCAGATGCGATGGAAGAGTTGGTTGACGGCGAGGTCGAGTGGGAAGAGTTGGTCACCGGTAGCGCGCTCGCTGATTGGTTCACCGCTTCTGGCAGAGATAGCGGGCACGAGGATTAATGGCAATAAAGAGAGGCAGAAGCTTAACGGCGACCGAGCCATTAGTGAGATTGTTCCGTTTTATGTATTCGTATTTTACGTGCGTAATTGAATTTAGGAAAAAACAGTGGCACTTGTTACGTAAAGGAAACTGGCGATTTTAGATAGGGAGAAAAAATAAATCAGGCATCACGTTTTGAAATGATCACATGGGGGTGGTTAGCATTGGTGGGAAGGGGAGCAATCGGCTGGAGAAAAATAAATTGCCGAGACTGGAGGTTCGTAGAAAGGTCAGTGGTTACGTAAAAACATATGAAGAACTACTTCAGCCATTTCGGCAGAGACAGCGGCGAAAATGCGATAGCACACACATGGCGCTTCTGCGACAAATAAGTTGGAAGCTCAAAAACATTTACACCAAGAAACATAAATGGTAGCCCGAGCCCCGTGGTGATGACCGTTTCAAATAAAAAAAATTAGACGTTTGGGCAACAGTAACGTGGGTTGGGAGGGCTACTGTGGGAGCAGGAATGTGGACTCGCGAGTTCAGAAGTAAGACTACGGGAGGTGTTCGACAAACCTTGAGCACTCGCGCCAGCGGCAAACGCGGCTGCGAACAGCAGGATAAGGCCTACGGGCGCCATGGGAAGCTGCAAATGGAAGGAAAGTCAGCAGATTTAGTACACGTATTGCCGGTCATTCGCCCTAATTGAAGGACCTGCATTGTATGGTCTCAAGATTCTTTAACTCTTTGAGAGTATTGTACGTCAATGAAGAGTACATTAAGAGTTGCAAATAAGGAATTAGGCCACTGCTGCCATTTGCAGACGGGATCGTGTGCCAAGTTAATAACGTAGTGCGAAAATCCAGTCAGAAAGTCTAGCGGTGCACCAAGCAGGCCATTGCATGTTGGAAGTAGTGCGTGTCAACAGGTGTGTGTAGAACGTAACTATGAGGCGTTTGGAAAGTATCATCCAACATTTCCGAAGAGAGGATTTAACTCATGCCTTACGTGTGTAACATTGATTTTGTGATAGCAAAAATGTGGCTGGTTTGCAACTCTTAAGAAGCTGGTGCAAGAGTTGAGTACTTGCTAGTAAAAGCAATAGTGGAAATAGATTGTGTTTGGTTTCGCTTTTAGACCGCTACTGAGTATAAAGATTAAACGGATATCACACGCAAGTGGTGTTCTGTATGGCTCTTGTCGATAGCGTCGCGTTCGCTGGAACCTCAAGCATAATCTCGTATCCGCTTGGCCACATTTAATACCAAAAACCTGTTAAATAGCTCTCCGAATTAGCACCCCAGTACAGAGATTCGCGAACACCACGATAGTGCCCGTTTTGCACGTCTGAGCAATACCACCGTTAACAAAGCCACTACAAGTTCCCATAGAACGATCGCCCACGCACCGCGACAACGAGGCCACGAAAGCTGCAACCTCGTCCACAGACCGGATCAGAAAAATAAACCCTCGACACGACGGCGCGCGGTTCCAATACATACGTTACGAGTCGATCCCCCACTCCAGCAAACAACCAGCAGGCCTGCACGCCGAGCAATCAATCGCTGGACTGCACTGCGAGCTGCAACACAAGTACCCCCCGCTGCCTCTCCAATTTATACCCGACTCGGACAATGGTGGGGGAAGTGGGTGCTGGGGGGGTGGCGGGCGATCAATCGAGTGAATGAGGCGTTGATTGTTTAATTGCTCCCACTTTGCTTAATTGTCACGGGTTCTGCATCAGCATCCCATTCTCAAACAAGTCGCCAAAGCGGCTGCGCGCGTCCAATCGGTTCACTCGCGCAAAATCACAGCTTCCTTGCGCAATTTATCGCCGTAAAATTCGGTTGTTATGGTCTTGCGATGTTGTGTATTGTGTGTCTTGGATAATTTGAACGTTTGTTGTGTCGCAGGAATCCCGCATCCAGAGCTCGCAAGCTCAGTGGGTATTTTGTCATGTAATGAGAAGCGTCTACTCCTCGAACGTCTAATTTACCTTCCGCCTCGTTGCAATCAGCCACACGTGTGAGTTAACTTCGAGGTGGGGTGATTGTTAGCGCGTTGCGTTCTAATCCCGACGCATCGGGCCACGGATAACGTCGGTGCTGAGTGATATGGAAACCGATATTGGGATAGCACCTTCGTTACACGCGGCACTTACCCGCGCGGTGAAGTATGGTCAAACATTCCCCCACCGTCGAAAATTATAATCTATATCGCTCGAAGATTCCATCTCAGGTCCCCCCCCCCCCCGAAAAAATATGATAATAATTAATCATCCCCATTGCCCACGCCGCTCGACACAAGGCGCGCGGCAATGAGCCGCTAATTTCAATCAACCAATGGGGTCTGGTGTCGGCGCGTTCGCTTTGCAAGATCTCCAAACGGACAATGCGTGCCGCGGTACGGGAGGGGGGGGGGTTGATCCATCATTGCTCCCCATTGTTCAATCGCGCCTTCACGTTGCTGGCGAGCGAGGCGATTGGGATGATGGGGGGAAATGAGCGCTGCTTCTGAACGCGTGCTCGCTCATTCATTCATGTCGTCGCGAGTCTCTTGATCAGGTTTAAACAAAACAAAAGCACCGACGGGCCCCTCTCCCATTGTGTCGACTCCTGATCGCATGTGGAACGACTCGCCTCGCGCGATTCACGTCGACAATCGATTAATCAGTCGATCAGGTTTCATTTAAGGGCGGCACGGTGGCCCATTCGGTAGCGCTGTCGCCTTCTCACAGCAAGAAGGTCCCGCGTTCGAATCTCGGCTCGGGTGCCTTTCTGTGTGGAGTTTGCGAGTTCTCTCCCCGTGCCCGCGTGGGTTTTCGCCGGGCACTCCGGTTTTATCCCACAGTCCAAAAAACACGCTGCTGCATAAGTTAATTGGCTCGCAGACTAAATTGCTCGCAGTGCCCGGTGATGGACTGGCTTCCGATCGTGGACATATGCCTGCCTTACGCCCTGTGTCTGCCGGGATAGGCTCTGGCTCACCGCGACCCTGTATAGGACTAAGCGGTTTCTGACATGAGATGAGATTATTTTCTGCGTGGGGTATTGCACCAAGTGTTTGTGACCGGGGCGGCGCGGTGGCGCTGTCAGTAGCGCTGAGACCTCACAGCAACGAGCACCCGGGTTGTACTCCGGGCCCGGGTAGCATTCTCTGTGTGGAGTATTCATGTCGTTGCCATGACAGCGTGGATTTTCGCGGGGTCGTCCAGTTTCCTCTCCACAGTTCAAAGATACGCTGCTGCATAGGTTAATGAGATGTTTATTATTACAGCAGAAAATACCCAGTGAGCGTGCAGGCTCTGGAAGCGGGATTGCTGGGTAAATTGTTGATAATTGCCAGCGACGCCCTGCAATTACACCTCGGGTATGGTCCTGCATTGTCCTGTCATCCAGGAGAGGTTCCGGCTCGCCACACCCCCTTGCAGGATAAAGCCGGCACTGATAATGGTTGTTTGACTTGCAGTAGTCAACAGCAGCCTACAGCGCATGTGTTGGTCTCGTGAACACCTATTGTATAGAACAGACGAAGAGACGTTTTTACATCCCTTGCCGATGCAGTGTGGAAGACTGCCTTATACCACGTCGGTCATGTGGCTTGAATCATACATCAACAGCTCTTTCATTGACCCAAGCATCATCCCCACCTCCAAGCTGGCTTAGAGGCACTCGACACTCTTGGTGGCTGCAGGGCTCTCGACAGAATTGATGTCAATGACTTCCACGAAATGATTTCTATAATTGCTCTTAAAAGCCGCACTTTAATAAAAATCTGTACCAAGAGTTCCTCGCTTGCAACATTTCACAGCGCTTTGTGACCCTCGGGTGAAAGGCGCTATATAAATGCAATCATTATTCACCTCCCCTACTGGATGCAACACGGGCTGAACAGATGTTTTTTTTTCCTTTCCCAAAAACGTGGCTACAAGTCTGCAGGGCAGGTGGGTGTGCGACTTGAAACATAATTCTCGCATGCCAAGTTTCCCTCCGCAGTTATGGTGTGAATGGCGTGAATGTTAAGCCGTTGTGCAAGCCCACTGATGACACCCACGTTGGTCAGAGACGTTACCGCAACCAGACTTCTCTAGTCAGGGAAAGGTAGACCGCATAAAGACATACGGCTCGCCCTGCGCTACAGAGCCCTCTGCTGCTCAGCCTCCATGCTAGTGTCCGCTTTCTAGAATTGCAGATAACCGGCGACCTCAAAACGGCAACGCACGTAAGCACTAGCCAGGAGAAGATCAATTTCGAATTTTTTTTGTATGTGACCTAGCAAAATTGCAGAGCGGTTGGGTCTTAAAACCCATCTGTAATATCCCAGTTGAGACGTTCATTTAAGCGATTAGGGTGGAATGCAACGTCGTCTCCACAAGCATTGCAGACCCGGCCTTGTGCCAGAACCCCTCAAAAGTCTCCATCTGCAGTCGTGTATCTTCACGGCTCCGGAGGAGGTTTAACTGCCGTCTGCACATTGCGGCGTCGTATGCTCTTCCTTTCCACAGAATCCGCACGACTTTAAAGTCTCCGCTACGTTCCTCTTGTGCACATAACAGGCTTAACGCATTAATATGCACGGTCACCGTTGAGTAGAGAGGGTGCAGACAACACAACCAAAATGATCGGCTCGCAGAGTCAACGAAAAGTCCTTGCAAGGTGACGTTTATTTTTGGGGCAAGGCAGACGTTGCAAAACTATTCAGGAGGGTCAAACGCTTGGTGTTTGCAGACACACAAACGCGGCCCGTTTAAACCATCGCTCAATACCGGGGTGTTTGGAGAGGTTTTTAAACAATTTGGGTAATGGATCGATTACCCAACCCTCATAATATTAAGCAGAGCCTGTAAGGTCAGATCTAAGCCTTCTATGTATTAGGCTAAGAAACCTCGTAACATGGCATTTTGTTCAACGGCATTGCCCGATTACAAACCAATCACTTGCAGATCAGGCATCTCCTCACCCAGCACAGCATGCATACAGGGAAGCGTCAAATCTTTGGTGTAGCATGATCTCGTGTTAAGATTCAGCATCGTAACTGAAGTTCCGGGTCACCTTCTACGCACGGCCTATTTTGCGCAATCAACGCACCTGCATACGTGCAACGATAAATACATTATAAATTAAGGCGCAAGTTACGTTGCACAAGGTTTTCAAAAATGTTCTGTTCAGTATAAACACACACGTCCAATGTCAGTCGGGTGGTTGCGGGAGTGATGTTCCGTACGTCTCTGCCGGTCGCACTTGGCAGTAGCAGCTTCGCATTCAGTTCTAGGAGATCCTGTGCGTGGATCGACGCGGATAGTCACAAAAAAACAACCACTCGCAACAACCACGCACCCACCTCCCCAAATATAAATCACACGGAGCTCAAGCACGGATCTTAAAAAACCAACGTCACGATCACGAGATGATGCATAAGTGAAGACTTTTCCTCTTGGACACCAGCTCCGTGGTGGAGTCCCGATGCTCGGGCGAGGCGACCACGGGGCTGGGTGGCTCAGAGGTGGGAGCCTGGTCCATGGAGGAATCTCCCTCTTGCGTCTTCTCGTGTCTCCCGATCCTCCAGCCGCGTCGAGTGATGGCGAAGCAGCAGAGAGCAGCGAGAGCCCCGCCGATAGCCGTGATGAGGAAGACCGGCACCATGATGGGC
Organism: Mordacia mordax; assembly: GCA_036362905.1. Classification (NCBI taxonomy): domain Eukaryota; kingdom Metazoa; phylum Chordata; class Hyperoartia; order Petromyzontiformes; family Petromyzontidae; genus Mordacia; species Mordacia mordax. The sequence continues at coordinate 2,214,915 of JAZEWT010000002.1, forward strand.
ATGGGCAGACCTGCGCACGGTTTGTAAAGCACGGGGCACAATAAGCACACGTGTCCGTCATGGACGCGACGAAACCAGAGATGAGGAAGTCAGCAAGTGCGGACTTGCGAAATGCCGTTCTCCTATCTTAGTTAAGCCAGTTAGTGTTAAAGTTGTGGGGAAACGTGAGGACATCCACGAATGTCTGGATCCGGTACCCGAGGCAGGAATCTAGTGCGTCGGGCCAGTCTTTGGCGAGGTGCAGATTTTTCTCGACTAGGGCTGAATATGCCCTTAATGGAATGTGTTGTCAAGTGCTGCCAGTGAGTGGCATTTGTCAAGGTCCGTACGGGACAAGGATAAGAAAGGGTGGTTGGGCTACATAACGCGGTAGGTAGCAATACTGTCCAGTCGACCTAGGAGTATTGGTGTCCAGAAGCGGTTCAATAAAGTTACTGGTGTTAGACGTGAACGCTCCACTATCCCAAAAGAGCAGCCCTTGGAGGATTCGTCGTGCAGACGTTGACGGCAGTGCAAAGGGGCCGCGTGTGCGGTGGCGGCTCAGGCGGTTACCATTCATGGACGTGTCCACCAAGTCACGTTCCTCATCCACAATCTTCATCGGTCCGATGGACAGCATGCCCTCGAAGATGTCAGCCTTCGACTGTCGCTTGACTCGGCCACCTTGACAGCCCTGCGAGTGTGGGTTAAGCGAAGTCCACGTGAGCGGAGAATTTTGTTAATGCGCGTCCACGAGATGTAATTTTGAACTCCACGCTGGGTGTTTGGTGTTCTTAACGCTTACACTCTTCAGGCTCGCTTGGGTATTTGTCTTTAGAACTGTGGCGGGTCGTGAACTGAAGGCTGATAAGCGTGTATTAACTATTTACTGCTGGATGAAAGCCATCATGCCATCTGATTTGGGTGAGAATTAATAAAGTAGAGGCTACTTTGCTGGATGGCTCTGAAAAACGTTTGTTCAGCCTATGTAGAATGGAGCAAGTGAACCAAACGAGCTTTCATTAAAAAACGAAACAGATCTTAAGTACCTGGGCGTTTAAGACTCATTCCAGCTTGAGGTCCCACTTTCATGCTCTCCGAAATCAACGCCATTACTGTTTTAAAACATCGCTTCGGTACCATGAAACCCCTCTTAAGTACTCTCTTTAGGAATAAATCTGGGTCAAACCAGTTACATCAGCAGCAGGAGAACGACATACGTAAGACGCTAAACGCTAGTGGTGTACGCTCAGAAGTGGAGCTCGCCTGCAGGGCGGGTACTCTGCTAGTAGAATCCACGAGCGGGTACTTTGCTAATGACGAGCACGTGGAGGATGGAGTCTCACCGGGACGCAGTCGGTGCGGTTGCTCGAGTAGCAGACCCGCACGGCGCAGTGCATGTAGATGTGCGAGTACTCGATGCCGATGAACTTGAACATCTGGAAGCTGAAGTCCACCGCGGTGTCGTTCCCGTTGCCCCCGTGGAAGTAGGCCGTATGGTCCGCGGGGCACCTGCATGGGGGGTGGGTAGAGGGAGGCACATCATAGGCGTCCTGGTCTATCCACTGCTGGATGACCGTCAATCGCAGAGTTTAGGCCGCATTTTGCAGTGCTACCCAGTGCAGGAAGATTCAAAGTTGCAGTACAGGTACATCCGTGGTTTTGGTTACGAAGGTTATCCTGAGCGTTACGTAGTAGATTAATATTCATAACGTGTGGAGCAGGTCATGAAATCTGCGCGTTGTAATAGTGCGTCAGAATTACTCAGTTTGCAAACTCTTCATTTTTGGCACAGGTCCATCTAGTGCTTGAGTGAACAGGTAACTAAAACATCTATGGGAGGGAACCCGCCTGTCCAGGTTGAAAACTCGGCGGGTCTCCACACAACGCACTCGCGATTCCACCGCAGCACCACCGTTGCACCGCGACACGAAGCCGAGGGCCTCGGGGCCGACCTCCACAAGGCCTCACCCGTCGTTGACGATCTTGTGGTTGAGGTGGTCCGACGCGTTGCTGCTCGGAGTCGACCAGCAGTTGACGGCGAGGAGGCTGAAGTAGCCGGTGACGTTGGCGGGGCGCTGGTCGCGGGACATCACCAGGTAAACGCGAACGTAGACGCGCTGGAAGGCCGTGAGCGTGGGCGCGCCGGCCAGCTGATCGGCCGCGGAGAAGCTCTCAGACTTGTAGAGAGCCATGAGTACCTGCAGCATTCCCTTCATCTCTGGGATGGCGAACGACCTGGAAGGAAGGGGAGCTTCAAGCCTCTGCGGCAGGGTGTCTTTGCACCGGTGGCAAGGAACGCTCTGTCCGAGGCGGTTCAATTCAGTTCTGCCACCGCGGTGGTATAGGAAGCAGATTTTTCCTGCTTCCTAGCCTAACGAAAACCCCCCAATTGAAATGGTCTATATAATAATTAGGCAGCAGCGTCTGGCGGGTTGGCACTAGCCGACTGCTGTTGCTTCCTCTCATACTGCAGTGCATTTGGGACCTCTGGGTGACTAGCTTGGGCGATTGACAATTAAAAGACGGCCAAGATATAAAACGTTTCAGCTCAATCGTAAAAAAAGAAAAGTAAGCCAGTAGATTTCCAACGTGGGAGGTAACCTTGAGATGGAAGGAGCGACACCGCTACCTGCAAGAAGTGAGTCTCATTTACAGAGCCGTGTAAACAGAGCGGAAGAAAGACGGACACTCACAGGATGCGACTCTCCAGCGGGACGTCAGACCAAGCGCGCTGCTCACGGGGGTACACGCATGTGAACTTGATGATGAAGTACGTTCGCTCGATGACTCCGGAGCGATTGCCCACGACGACCTGGTAGCTGAGGATCAGATGGGTGGCGTTCGACTGCAAGGAAACAAAGTCAGAGTAAAAAAAAAAGGTTTAGTTGTCGAATATAAAGCATCCTGCTAAGCAAGAAGCAACTTTAACTTGGTTACTGGGATTACAGAATAGTTTACAACAAAAAGTAGTAATTAAGCAGAGTACATTCGGAGAGGCCCAGAACAAATTCAGAAAAAAAAAAGAACTTTGGGAGTGTTGGCCACGAGAAGGCTTCTTATTTGCTTTACAGCAGCGTCTGTAGCGCAATACTACAGCTTCTAATAAAAAAAGATCACAAATCAAACGTGGCAGTGCCATTACCTTGGCACTTGTGCCAGCCCAGATACATTGCGCCCATAATAAAAAAGGGGCCAGACCCAGGTGCCACAGACCGACGGCCCGAGATGTCGGCTGGCATGTGCACCAGCAGTGCTGTGGACGACCCCAGGCGCACCACTCGTCGACCACCCACCTCCGTTGCGGCCCCACAGTTGCGGCGCCCGTGGGTCTCAGACATGCTGTAGTAGCCCCGGGACGACGACTTGACCTCGTGAAAGGTCCCGAAGCACGAGCTGTTCTTGCCTTCGCTCGTCAGGCCACCGAGCACGACGGACGTGGCCGGGACTTTGTGCTGCTGCAGGAATTCCTGTCGCAGCATCGCTTTCACCTGCGTCGCTCCGCAGATCACGTCCAAGAAACTGTCTGCAGCCGCGAGAGATGAACGGGACAACGACGAGGGGCGGGCAAAAATGCAACCCCCCTCCTCCCGTATCCTTCAGACTGTAGGGTTAATGACTGGCAAGCGTGTATGGAAGTCGTCACGATCACGAGGTCTGTCACCCACTGCAGTTTTTGGATTATTAGGTGGTGATCTTTACAGCGCAGCAGGTACTCCTTTAAAAACTAATAAAAAAATACGCCGATTCGACCGAGGAGAGGCCCCAGGATTTGGGTCAAATATTTAATCACCATAACTAGTTGCGAGCACGCTTCGAACGCTCGTTATTACGTTGTTAGCGCACCGTGCAACCACACATCACAAGGTGGAAAGGGATCGTGTGTGGACCTGATTGTATACCACAACCACCACCATCACGTGGCATTGTCCACGGGGTTTGCAGCGGTGTAGTCCGAGTGCGATACCAGACTAACGAGTCATTGAGATTAGAGCCACATCACCATGACTTGGTAATTGGAGGAAGGTCATCTTTAGTCCTCCAGGGTTGATGCTCAAGAGGCTCGGAGCCGGTGGGCTTTGGGACGAGACTCAATTCGGACTTGGAAGTGTAAAAATTTCGAGAATTCCTCTTTCTAGTTCATGGAAGTCTATTAAACCACACGTCTTCTAAACGGAGTGAACGCAAGCTGGACAATGTAGGGTCTAGTATGAGATATCAAGGCAACGTAGTTAAAAAAAAAGGTTTTATATTAACACAAAAATCATAGGATTAGTCAAGCAAGATGTGCAGAATCTGGATATTAAGAGACAGTTCTCAGATTTTATTTGACCATTTCAAAAGTACTCTGGTGCAGTAGAAATGCAATTAAAAT
>JAZEWT010000002.1:2243194-2255284 GCA_036362905.1 Mordacia mordax
CGCTCCCCCATCATCTCCCCCCCCATCTCCCGCGGCCCTGCCTCACCCCTCACGACGCCTCAATCTCAACAACCCGCGTGTAGTTACCGGCCGGGCGTCCTCCCCTCGCAGTCCCAACCGATCGTTTAATCCGGGATACATTTAGGTTCGTCATCGTTGGTAATGCTCTTGCTCAAACGACGTTTCAGAATAATTGTTTGTTCCTCCGTGCGGGAGGTTGTATACGAACCAGGAGGTGTCGTGGCATTGATTATGGAGAACTCTTAGAATCATTTACAGTCCTTTTGTGAGTGCTGCTGGATGAAGAGCCTGTCTTGGTGGATGTTTGACAACAATTCATTAGGATTGTTTCGAAAAAGCTGCTCTCTCGGGACAGCCGCGTCGATCGCTTCCTCTCTCGGCTCTCCCGAGAGAGCAGCTTTTCGAAGCAATCATCGTGCATCGAGCCGTGAAAACCTACATCTTTACAATAATTCATTATGATCGTCGGAACACTCCAGTCGAGTTTCGACGTAAATCCATGGCCAGTAATCGAACTCACTTCATCCCAAGCCGTTTTCACGCTGTGTCAACCAACGTCCCCCATCTACAACTGATGCTAACGCGATGCCACGTGGCAATGTGCGATTACCTAGGATTGATAATAATCGGTGCATATTGGTCAGGTTATCACGGCTCGATGTACATGAGAATCACTCTCAGGAGCTGGTATTTTCAGTATAGCCGTATCAGGCTCCATTACGCCTAAGGAACCCTCGATACGGCTCTCCCAAAAGAGCAGCTCTTCTAAAAAGCACTTCTAACGTCGAGCTACGAAACGCTACATCAATATATATCGACTATTATCAATCCTAGCTAATCACACATTGCCACATGGAATGACGTGTGTTGACATTCATGGTTTTGATTCTTTGAAGTTGTACATAGGGGACGTTAGTCGCGACAGCGTGAGAACCGCTTTGCCCGCTGCTCCTTCAGAGTGTGACAGGTTGAGTTCGACTACTGGCCACCGATTTACATCTGAACCCGTGGCCCTCTCTCACTTCACCACCCCGCACCAACGATCTTGGTGAATTATTGTCAAAAATCCACCACGACTGGCATCGTACGCGGAGGTCTTCATCCAGGAGTGGATTCGCAAAGGACCGTAAATTTATTGTGAGTAGAACGATACGTGATTCACTTAATGAGATCACATAGCCAAAGCCTTCCACTGGAGGCCATCACAGTCACTATGAAGTAAAATTATATTCTGTAATCGAATCGCGACAATTCCCAGAATCTTGATGGGCGGTGAATCATCATTACCTCCTAATAATAGTCATGACGTTGCATTGCTTCACAGCTTGGATCGAGAAGCTAAAGCCTGGTGGTGGTGAATTCACATGGTCTGCGATTCAGCATCAGGGGCGACGAGCGTTGGTGGATCACAGCACGCACGTGAATCTCCCTTCTCGTGGGCATCGTAGTGCCATACCCTGGCTCGCCAGGAGAAGGCAGCACAGCGAGTGAAGTAATTGCCGTCTGTTTACATCTATACGGCAATAGAGTGTTTTGCCCTTCGTGGGTTTTCTCTGGGTGCCCCAATTTCTTGCCGCATGTACGAAGCCTGCTCATTAATTGGCAAGCAACAGCGTACAGTGAAAAACAAATAAAGGTTTCACCTACAGAAAACATGTCTAAGAATTCAATGTTGCGATCCTAGAAGAAGTAGCAAAACAACAAGGAATTGGATATACAGAGCATCGTCTACACGTGGCAATGTTTCAGAATTCCAATGTAGACCACATGATCCATGCACATCATGGGGGGGGCAGGGGATGGACGAGGAGCGGGGCACTGACACCGAGAGTACGTCCTCCGCGGAGCTGGACCGATCAGGTTCGCTTGTGCGCAGGTAGCGGGGTGGATGGTTACGTCGCGGGCCTGAGCGAGACAGCTACGAGCCCTGGAAGGCCAAACGTGATCGCGCCTTCAACACGGAGCGTGCACACCCACGGCACTGGGACGCTGCCGATGAGAGATATTTCGATGCAATAACTTGAACCAAAAGTGCAAGTTGTGTCACCTCACTCCACCCCGCTTCTATCCTCTGGTCCTCCCTAGGGTTCTAACAGACAAGATCCCAGACTTTGAATAATCACTTGTTGGTGAAAACCTACAGATTTCCCAGGACAGACGTCTCCTCAAAAACAAAGGCGATCCTGGGAAAATCAGGATAGGGGTGGCAACCTCAGTCCTCCCAAGCCTATGGTACAAAGGGGTACGCTATTGTCCATCGAAAGATCATACATACATGGTGGGGTAACGCGTGCGTACTCTGTCTTCTGTCAACACAGCCGGTCTACTTCGGACGAATAAACTAAAGCTGCCTCTAGAGAAGGCCAATCTAGAGTAGGGTCACCATCTGTCCTGTGTTTCCTAGGATTATCCTACTTTTTGAGGAGGCAGCTGTTTTGGGAAATGTCTTAAGTTTTCACAGACCAAGTAATTATTCAAAGTGCGGGTTTTTGCCACACTCGGTATAATCTCCTCTCTGTTCTTTCGTTTACCCCCATGGTATATCCTGGCTTTTTATGCCTGAGGTGGCCACCCTACTACTCTAATGCTCATTCTACTGGTAACTCTTCTACCAGCAGTAGCATGATTGGAAAATAGCAAGGAGTGCAACTTTGCCTTTCGCGAGAATTGCCCTCCATAGCGACTGGAGGCTTCCTACATTCTGAAAACAAAATGCCTCCAACGTGGGAGGCGAAACGTTGCGAAGCAGCGAGGAGGACTACTCGACATGACTATCCCGAAACAGCCGCAATGGAAGGCAATTCTCAAACACCGAGCTGTAAAAAAACCTCCATCATCACTTTGCAACCGCCACGAAAGCGAATTACGCCGGTCCACCGTCCCACCGGTGTATGAACACGAGAGGAGGTAACGAGGCCACCTCCACCGCCCCCCCTCCTCACCCTCAGTGACTCTCCGCGTGGGGTGTCCGAGCAGTGGCCTCTCAACGAGCCGGTTGGGCGGAACGTTCATTTTCCGCGAGTTCACACCACGCGCCGGTGTTCAGTGGAAATTGGGTTACGCGACAGAGTGGAAGCCAGCTGCTGAATCCTACAGGGCTTCGTCAGTTCAGCCACTTTGTCGACGCACTGCTAGATGAGGGTCTTGTACCGGGTAGGGCATTGTTTGCGGATTCGTCACGACGTTGGACGATGAAGGGTTGGCGAAGAAGGCAGAAAACTGTTCTCTCCGCAGCTCTGTGAAGCGCTTTGTGACCCTCGGGTGAAAAGCCCGCTATAAATGCAATTATTATTGAAACCCCAAAAACTGTTCAGATTTTGCACGGCACTGACGGTAGCCTTACTGGGAATTTAACTCCCTTCGACCAGTTCGGAGTGCCGTGCGCTGCTAACCACTGCAGTCTCCCCATTCTTTGTTAGAGTAACGGACAGGGTGATGATGATGATGACGGCACCCTAAGTCTCAAGATCATTTACTCAGGAGACTCCTGCAAAAATGATCCCTTGGTCAATGCTCTTTCAACGAGTGATGGACATGTGGGAGGAAACCGAAGAGCCGAGATAAAACCCACCACACACGCACGTTACAGGCAAAACATCACAAAGGAGAGAGGAGAAGCACTCGAAATGACTGTCCTGAAGGAGAGGCGCTGAAGAGTAATTCATTCGTTATCAGTATCCGCTTAATCCTGTATATGGTTGTGATAATGCCAAAGCCTATCTCGGGAGACAGAGGGTGCAAGGCAGGGCTATACCCATGATGGGACGCCAGTCCATCACAGGGAGGAAACCGTTGCACCCCATGGCTTTTGGGTTCAGGAAATTCTTAGCCTTTTGGCAAGCAAAAACATAATTCGAGTCACTTCCCATTGCTCATCGGTCTGCAATTCACCGCCGCTCTTCATATGAGTGGAGCTTACCACCGGGGGCGGGAGGGGGGGGGTGAGCGAATGAGGCTGTACTACCACGATCATTACATCATAGAACCACGAGATGGAGACGGCCAGGGTGACGTCCGAGACCCGAAATTGATGGATGATAGCCACCAAACCAATCACGTTGCTCAAGTATCCCGCAGTACTCACTACTGGGCGCAGTCGATGAGTTGGTACTCGTTGGATCGCTCGTAGCACATCCGCACGCCCTCGTCTTGCCAGAGGGCCTTCACGTGGTCGAAGAACTCCTGCGGTGCCGATTGGGATTTGGGGAGAGGGTGGGTGAGCAGGGAGAGACAACGGAGGTGGTGGTGGTGGGGGGCAGAAGCAAACTGGTCAGCGGTGAAAAGATACGTTCTGAGCCGGCGTGGATAGAGGGAGCCTTTATCCCTTGTGAACAAAACTCACGCTTCATTTTGAGGTTTGCGCATTTCTTTCTCTCTCTCTCTCTCTCGGTCTCCGCTATTAATATGATCATCGCAACATGGACACGGACAGCGATGTCGTTATCTGTACTTGGTATTCATTTCGAGGCTGCGATGACCTAGGGGAGACACAGGACCAGTTCATAAAATCGCAACTGGGATTGGTGGCTGTTAGAGGGTCTTAAACTCACGTCACCAGGTTCACAGAGCAGTGTGCTAACCACTGTGCCACGACTGCCTGTGTGTACACACACATGGATATTATTTAGGGGGCCTCCGACATGTCCTGCACCTCGGTGTGTGTGTGTCTGTGTCGCTTTCTCTTTGTATCTACGTCGATCCTCATCGCTTTCTCAAACGTGCGGACGACGGACAGCGATGCGTTTATCAACGTGCGCACAACACGCACACGCGTGAACACGACTCGCACTTATTAAGTGGCCCCCCCACAATTCTCTGTGACTCGGTCGCTCTCCTCGTGCCTGTGCCTCCACCGTCTCTCCTCGACCATCCACCTCCGACGCGCGGTAGGTGCGGCTAGCAACGCGCCCGCCAAGCAGTGAAGGCACCGCCACAGCGACCGTGCCAGGCTAGGTGCACTTTTAGGCGACGTGAGGTGTTTTCAACTCACTGACAGGAAGCCACAGGACAGACCCAGGTGCCAGGGGTTGACTGACTGAGATCACTGGCAGTCACCACTTGTGATCCCTACTGTGCTAAGTTCTGTTTGCAATCACCTATAAAGACTGGAGCAATACATAAGGTGGTGGATAGCCAACGCCACGCCGCCCTTTTGTCTCCAGTGTCGATGTTTACACAAACACACCAGACACACACCTGTAAAGATTAAAATCAACAATGGAGAGGCCTAGAACTGGATTAAATAACCGTTACTGGTGTTGGCCGTGAGGGGGAACCGAACTCGGGTTGCTGGGTTCATAGTACAGCACGCTATCCGCGACACAACCTGTTAACACAAATGTCTCAAAAAAACATACCGGGTGTGGTGTGTAAGTGATCTCCACTAGGGAGACAATGGCGGCCAGGCCCCCTCGTGTGCTGTGCCGGCCTAAGCAGTTGCTCGCTAACAGCACTTAACCCTACCGTCCGTTTAGCTATACAGAGGATCATTTCCTTTGCCTTTGCTTCCCCATAAACGCACAAACACACACTCAGACATGGGAGTAAATAACAACAAGCCATTGAGGTTCACGCATGGGTTCATATTACAAACACAGTTGACCTTGTCCTTGTATTTTTGTGGCTCTGCCACAAAGCCAGAGGTTTTACAGTTTCGTAAACTGGCACACAAATTCACGGCAGCCGCTACTCACATATGCACGCATCGCACTTTTCATATACGACGCACATGTTCCTATTATCAGTGGAAATGTTACATCCGTGCCTCACAGCAAGAACGTTCTGCCCGGGCACCTTCCTGTGTGGAGTTCGTATGTTCTCCCCCTGTTTTGCGTGGCTTTCCTCCAGATTCTTCGGTTTCCTTCCACAACTAAAACGCACTCATTATTTAATTGGCCAACAACATCATTGTACTACAGGGACAGTGTCTGCTAGCTTGGTGCCCAGGACAGCTATGTGGCTGCCACCACCACACCTGTCTGTGGTTTCCTCGTGTCTCCGAGTCAGTTCGAACGAATACCTTCTCGACATTGCGCCAACACTGTGCGCGCTATCAATTCGATGAATTCAATTCATGCGAGAATAGTTTTTTTTTTGCCGTTTGTGGTCCCGTTCCCACCGCCCCATTCGTATGGCGTCTCGCATGATCGGTCTCACCTGCTCTGGCTTGTTCACGCAGTCGGTCTACGCGTGACACTGGCGTGCAATTCGGATGCGGCCCGAGTGAATCGGAAAAAACGAATCCGCACGCGGGGTTTGTGAGCGGCACCTATCGCGAGAGTCGGAATCGAACCGATTAACCGATGCGTCGCTCCGCGGCTATTTTACGCGCGCATACGCGTGCAAAGGTCTTCCATTCGTCAATTCCCCGGTTCCGCCGGCTAACCGTGCGATCCTCGGTATGTGACCGTGCATGCACCACTGCGCACTCTCTAGCGTTTGCAATGCTGATGATAGTGTACTTGCTGTACGCAAAGGGCCATCGACTGGACCGGCCTACAACCACCACCAGTGAGTCAACCTCACCAGCACTACTACTACAGTGAGTCAACCTCACCAGCACTACTACTGCCATCACCATCGCACAGGCAGCCTTTACCACAACGAGTCAACATCGCCGCCACTATCACCGCCATCGTCACATCGGCATCCCCCACCACCGTGAGTCCCCATCATCACCGCCATCATTCCGTTCGGGTGCCATTGTTGTTGACATACCGTTCTCCCATAGTTCTGTGCAGCGCTTTGTGACCTTCGGGTGAAAAAGCGCTCTATAAATGCAATTATTATTATTCACATCGACAAAAAAATAGCATGGATTGAATCGAATCGTTACTCTGAATCGTGGCAATCCCTGTAATCACCCGACGGATTATTTGCTCCATTTCAATTGGACATGCTCACACATGTGTGTGGCAGCAATCCAATCTGATTGGTTGTTTGGTGAAGATGAAAAGAATCTATTTTTATATATTACCCTATAACTCCGAATACCAACCCACAAAAAAGCACGCAAAGGCAAAAATATTCCAAATAACCTTAACAAACATTACGGTCAGGTGCTGTTAGCGAGCACCTATGAAGGCCAGCACAGCACACGAGGTGGTGAATGGCTAGCACCATGCCCGGCCGCCTTTGTCTCCCTATTGGTGATGTTTGCAAACTGCTTCATGTACGCATTCGAGTCAGAGTTGACCTATGCGAGGGAGGCCCAGGTCCGGTTCAGAAAAGCGTCAACGGTATTGCCCCGCGAGCGGGAATCGAACTCGGGTCGTCGGGTTCGTAGCGCAGCACGCAAACGACGGAGTCCCCACAAAAACCACACCGCACGCACCTCCTCTGAACTTCGCTCTGCCCAGCCTCGTCTCGTGGCCACAGGGACATTCATACGCGGCCATCCGTGACCGTAAACGCCACGCTCGGGGAACGCGTCTCGAGACGAGGTCGCATTTAGACGCCGCGTAAGCCGATATCGGGCACTGCTGCCGTCGCGCGTCCTGCCGGCCTTCTGGGCCGACGCGGCACCGAGCGCCGCCGCAGAGTCCGCCGCGGCTGGTGCTACGACCTATCTCCTCGTCGAGAACGGGGAAGGAATCCACGCGGGATACGATGGTCTGACTGGCGGAGAGTCGTTGGGGAGGGTTAGGGGCTTGGACGGTGCGGAGCAGCGGGCACAAGTAGGACAGGAGCGGGGGGGGGTGTGTAGAGAGCGAGCTGGAGGTGGGGAGTGGTAGTGGGACAACATCCACTGAAATTAGTTATTAATAGCAACCTGAAGAACCTATGGGAGACGGGTGGACGCTGCTACCCTCGCCAAAAGCCAAATCCGGTCCCATCCAGTCTCGTGCTCGCCCACTCAATGGTAAAAGCCCGTAATTACTACCAGACAAACACCGCTGTGTACGCGGGCGGGCGGCCTCGGCGGGAGCACAGACGCGTGTATTCAGCGCTCGCTCCGACCGACCGGCGGACGGACGCATGGCGCATAGAAATAAAATACCAACCATCATCTCGGCCTCCTCGGCCACTTCCTGCCTCGGTGGTTTTCCCCCCGTCTTGACTGAAACGAGCGTCATGCAAACCCAGGTTCTACGGCTCTATGGCCAAAGTGTTCAGAGTTGAATTCATTGGAACCGTAAAAGCGGAGGTTGGGGTGGCGACACCTATTTGGCGATGCTAGTTTGTACGGACATAGGTTTTCATGGCTCGATGCATGACGACTGGTTTCAAAAGCTGCTCAAACGGGATAGCCGTGTTGAGAGGAGGCGCAATTGAGACGGTTATCCCAAAAGAGCAACTTTTGGAAGCAATCGTGATGCCAGGTTGTGCTCACGTACCGGCAACCGAGTAATAAGTCTGCAGGCTGCGAGATCAGATTTTGGTTGCAGGTTGACTCATCCCCATATCCACGTCGGGGGTTAATAAAATGAGTACCACTTAGTGTGGAAGTCAACGCTGTTCTATGGAGATACTTCTTCCCATCATGGGAACCTGAAATGTCCACCAGTGGCTCAGAACTGTGAACACGTGAGCGCCATTGGTTTATTCATAAATAAAGCACTGTCATAGGGGTTAATCAACGTGGTTTACGTGGTAACCAATTTGTTACGGTTATTGCAAGATGCAGTTTCATTACAGATATAAAGCTGATGATTGCTTCTAAAAGCTGCTCTCTCGGGACAGCCGCGTCGACCGCTCCCTCTCTCCACCTCGCGACGTTTCGCCTCCTCACGCGTCAGAGGCATCCTCGCGAAACGTCGCGAGGAGAGGAGAGGGAGCCATCGACACGGCTGTCCCGAGAGAGCAGCTTTTCGAAGCAATCGCCATGTAATCGAGCCGTGAAAACCTGCGTCACTTGTTAGACACAATTTACGTTTAATCATCTCCGGTGGTACCAACAAGAACGATAGGTGTTCTGGGCCAATTAATTACTTGACGCACAGCTTGGAGAGAAGAACACAGCTAAGCAGTCACTTCCAATGCAGCTTCAAGGCAGGTGAATCCTTTCCTAGTTAAACTTTTCCCCCATCGCATTTAGGGGAAGAAAAAAAAGGACGAATGTACCTGATCACACTTCTAAAACGGAACCACTATTTCACCTTTAAATTCCCACTCTTGCATAATTACCGTCAAACCTCCGAAGCACGCTTCTGCCTTTATCATGACGTTAGAAAAAACGCTGTGCATGCTCCCTAACCCACATCGGGCACGTCTGAAATTAAGCTATTATAATAATAAAACAACTAAAATAATCAAATAATAATTTACAGACATTAATCCCATTCAATCATTCATTATCAATACCCGCTTAATCCTGTACAGGGTCGCGAGGGGAGCTGGAAGCTATTCCAGCCGACAGAGGGCACAAGGTAGGGTAACACCCAGGATGGGATGCCAGTATATCACAGGGCACACTTTTTGGGGTAATTTACTCAGTAGACCGATTAACCGAGGTGGCAGTGTGTCTTTGGACGGTGGGAAGAAACCGGAGTGCCCGGCGAAAACCCACGTGAACACGGGGATAACACGCAAACGCCACACAGAAAGGCACCCGAGTCAGGGATCGAACCCGGGACCTTCTTGCTGCGAGGTGACGACGCTACTCACTCGGCCATCAGGACTCCCAGTTTCTCCCATCCACTGCTAAATTAGCTTCTGTTTGTATAATTCATTGTATTAGAAGAGAGAAACTATTGAAGTGAAACTCTCATAGTAAAGACGTATCATCTCATCTCATTGTCAGAAACCGCTTAGTCCTGTACGGGGTCGCAGTGAGCTGGAGCCTATCCCGGCACACACAGGGTGCAAGGCAGGGATATATCCACGATGGAACGCCAGTCCACCACCGGGCACTGCGGGCAATTTAGTCTGCGAGCCAATTAACCTATGCAGCAGAGTTGCCTAAACAAGTAGATTTTATAAAACTGCTTCTCAGAGCCTTTAAAGTGGCCCCTTCCATCGAGCCACTAGGGGCGCTGCTCCCGCCCACGCCGCCAACTGACATGATTTGTCACGTGGCAAACCAATAATTTGCATTCTTAAAACTGGAATTTTAATACTCAGGTGAACGTGCAAATATGACGTCAGTCCGTGGAGGTCGTGACCTTGCTACATGAGGGCAATGTGTCAAATGTGTTGTCACATTACCGTCGGTCAGTGTGCCGGTAGCATGAACCCATTACACATGGGAAACCAGCTTCCACCAGAGACAATTGAAACCCCGCGACGCACGCTTGGTAACTTGGCGCTGTGACTTGACAAATACCCAACCCGCTTCATGTAATTTAAAAAACATTTCCCGCTACTTAACCACGAGAAGAGAATTGCTCTCAACAGCTGCTCTTTCGGGAGAGCACTATCGAGTGTTCCGCCATTCCTCAAACGTTTCACCTCACACGTCGGGGTACGATCGGGCTTCTGAGGCGACGGCGGAAGCTCTTCAGCACAGAGAGAGAGCATGAGGTGACCACTCGCAGAGCACGTGGCCGACCGCTGCAATTGGTGTCAGGGGTCACAAGGTCACGATCAGACAAACCCGTGACCCTCGAGCGGGTCGTCCCACAGTCCGCTCCGCTCGTCGAAAGCTCGTGCTCTAATCGCTTCTCGGACGTTAATTTTCTAAACAAGCCACCAGATGTGGACGTATTTAAATCTGGCCTGGCCACCTTGTCATCTCACCGACTCGAGCCATGACTGTTTGCTAGGAAACGACGCGATCAGATTTTGGCATCAGATTCCAATTACAGTCACAGAACCGTAGCACGTTTTTGTTTCCCAGTATATTGGTCCTGACGTCCGGGTGTTTCCTGTAAGTACGTGCGATGTCGCTCTGAGCGTCAGGCCAGCCAGGGGTAACCGGGGGGGGNNNNGGGGGGGGGTCTTGGGGTGCATCAGACAAAAAGAACAAACGATGCAAACCCCAGGCAGGGCTCCAAAATTATGATGATACAGCCCAACATAGGTGGATATCGCCACAGTCTCAAGACTTAGTTAAATATTTAATCGAAGTACAGATGACGTGGTGGGCAGGGGAGGCAAGGTGGGTTTAGGGCTCAGAGGTATGGGAAAATGAGTCGGCACCGGTAAGGATCCTGGGTTCAATACCTGGGTGTCACCCATGGTCTGTGATCAAACCAGGTTCGAAAAGTCAGTGTTTTCGACCGTTGGCGATGGCCACCAAAGACTCCACGCACTGCAACGTGATCAGGGCTTGTAACGTGCATGAATGAGGCCGCATCTCTCGTTGTTTCCCCGTGGCCGTTATTCCCGTTAGCGCGATTTAAATGATTCGTGGAAAAAAAGACGCAATGCGATTTTGAACACGCCGACAGGATGTGTCACTGTGATGCCATTTGTCCGACCGGTGCACGCGAGGTGAACTCGAGGAGTAACAATTCACTCCACCGGCGAGTCGATGAATCATCGCAATGCGCTAACGTTATTCAATTCCAGAATGGATTGTCGTTATTTTTTTTACCACGATAAACACGGTGCCCACGCAAACTCGGTATCGTCAGAATGACCAAACCCACTCCCTGCTCACCCCGACTGTCACAACCACTTAGGAATCATACACAATATTTATTCGTGAACTAAACAATGACCATTAATCCATGACGGTTACGTATACATCGCTGTAGGTTTTCATGGCTCGATGTAATGGAATTGCTCTCAAAAGCTGCTCATTCGCGATAGTTGCGTCGAGCATTCCTCCTCTCGCTCTCCATCGTGACGTTTCGTCTCGCATGTTGGTGGCATCATCAGGCCTTTGGTTTCGCTCAAAGAAGTCGTGTTGCGCATCGATCAGGTTTTCAGTTGCTCGGATTTGCGTACCGTTTAGCGGTATAGTCACACAACACCACGCGGCAGGCACGATGTTTCTGAGACCATCATCCGGTGGAGGATTTTTGTTTTTATTTTTTTAAATCCACGAAACTATTATTGTGACCGTAACGGTAAAATGTAACAAACGTCCATAACGCGTCCACGTTAAAATGACCACGCACTAGAGCTGCCAGCGGGTTTGCGCGAGCTGCGGAAGGGAGAAGGTGGAGGTGGGCATTCAGCACT
>JAZEWT010000002.1:2255476-2271258 GCA_036362905.1 Mordacia mordax
GCTTCCCCAATGCTCACTGTCCTCTGCTGCCCCCATTGTCTACGAATCCCTTCCCCCAGCTGTCCCTGCTGGCGACTCCCCCCGCCCCTGTTCAAGTCCAAGCTCAAGACTGACCGTCCTATATTCTGCTAAGACGAGAGATTTATTTTCAGCCTGGCTCTGTCCGTTTGAGTGACCCAGATAATATTTCCACACCCGGCACACCGCCTCCAGTATGCCTCTCGTTATGGCTGTGGGCACGAGTCATGTGCCCATTGCTATCTACCAGAAACCCGGAATATATTTGGTGAGAAGACAGTTCTGTCTATGGCCGTTTTTCAGATGGCAATTTGTCCGGAATCTCTCCCCAGAGCTGTTCACCGAGCGAGACCCAGCCAGAGTGCTAG
Organism: Mordacia mordax; assembly: GCA_036362905.1. Lineage (NCBI taxonomy): Eukaryota > Metazoa > Chordata > Hyperoartia > Petromyzontiformes > Petromyzontidae > Mordacia > Mordacia mordax. Next base: position 2,255,863 of record JAZEWT010000002.1, read on the forward strand.
ACTCAAGGTGACAGCTCTGAACTTCATTGGAAACCGCAAACCCCTCCACCACAATAAGGTAACGATCCACGATGGTGAAGGGATGAGGGAGGGGGGCGCATTCATACGTTGAAACAATAATAGTAATAAAAGCCCATCGTCGCGTAAGAGCGACTCGACGAGTGTCATCGCGATCCAACGAAAGCGGCCGTAACGCTAGACGAGACCTGGCAAGGCAGCCGACGCACGGCAAGGGTCACGTCGCCCCGCGCCGGCCATCGGCACGACGCTGGCGCGCGCGAGTCTCCCGCGCACCGTCGCGTCAACCGGCCGGCAGCCCGACACAGCAACAGTTGCTGCGAAACGATACCTGGTTACGCCAAAACACTCATTTGCACGCCGTGCAGCAGCAGCACGCTCTTCCCACGGTCGTTTGGGGCTTCGCTTGTTGGTGCTATTGTTGTTTTGTTTTTTTTAAACCCACAGTGTGGTCTGCGTTAAAAATGCCCTCGATGCCACCGGTAACTAAAGATCACCCAATGACATGCGAGTCGTAAGGTTACTTTGAACATACTTCACCACGCTGGGCCATGCAGGTTGAGGATCAAGCGCTCCTCACCCACGTAGAAAAGCGGGGCAAATGCCGTTTGTGAGCGCCTATTTTAACACTCTCAGCTGCCTTTGTCTCTCCAACCCATTGCTGATATTTACACAACACACCAGGTGCTTATTGAAGGTTGTGAAACATGCAGGGGGTTCCCAGACCCAGCGTCAGGTATCACCTGACAGTAATCACCTGACACTTGAAGCCTTGGCCCGGAATTGGCACTCAGGTCGACTGGTTCACGTAACGCAGTGCGCTAACCACTGCGCCACCGCTCTCCCACCGTCTTGGGTTACTGGAGAAAGACGGTTGTTGCTAAGGTGGTTCTACTCCGTGCCTTCGCTCAAGTCTGTGCTTTTCGGTCCATGAGCTCATAACAACGCCTCGCTGCCAGCGAGTGCCCGGACCAACACTCCTCCGCAAGCAAGCGGAATTGTTCCACGATCGGAATAAGTGGCGCGGCATTGACCACGGCGGGGAGCGCCGCACGGTTGGGACTGCGCCGACGTTGCTGGTGATATTTCGAAAATATATATTAACGGCGAGTGAGTGAGACGGAGAGAGAGACAGAGCACGGGGGGAGGGAGAGAGCGAGAGAGAGAGAGAGCACGCGAAGCAGTGAGAGAGAGAGGACTCCGCCAAATGTCCCTCCTCCTGCCCGCTCGGCTAAAACCGGCGGAACAGCTTCTATTTTTAGCGGAGGGAGGAAGCCGCACATTCCAGCTTTTGAACCGCACACACTGTGCACACTCCCAGCTGTGGGCGAGACGGGGCCTGCGCGGAGGGTGCACACGCGCGCATCGCCCGGACGCACTCCCGAAACGGCGCACGGAACCCTCATCACGTCGTCTCCGTGTGTCGGAAAGCGCTTGGTCCTGGAGGAGGGTCGCGGTGAGCCGGAGCCTATCCCGGCAGACACAGGGCGCGAGGCAAGGATATACCGACGATGGGACGCCAATCCATCACCGGGTACTGAGGGCAATTTTAGTCTGCAAGCCAATTAAGCTATGCAGCAGCATGTTTTTTGGACTGTGGAAGGAAACCGGAGTGCCCGGCGAAAACCCACGCGGACACGGGGAGAGAACTCGCAAACTCAATACAGAAAGGTACCCGAGCCGAGATTCGAACCCGGGAACCTTCTTGCTGTGATCAGGCAACAGCGCTACCCACTGGGCCACCGTACTGCTGATCAGGCGACAGCGCTACCCACTGGGCCACCGTGCTGCCCACGCACGCAACCGCACGCACAAAACCACCGCGCGTGCAACCGCACGCACGCAACCGCACGCACGCAACCGCACGCACGCAACCGCACGCACGCAACCGCACGCACGCAACCGCAAGCCGATTCCACGCAGAACCACGAGCAGACGCGGCGCAGAAGCGCCGTGGGGATCGACTCAGACTCCTGGTCGCACCTGAGGGCGTCTCCACAACGATCACGTGCGACGGGGTCATCGGACTCATGCCCCAGAGAGCGAGCAATGGCAAAGGTCGACTCTCCTTTGCACCGTGTGGGTCGGCGGGATCGTAGGGCACGGGACCATGATCTTCACCACCACCATCACGAACAGCAGCAGCAGCAGCCACGATCGATCCACTGCTCGATTAAGGTCTTCCGAAACACCGCTGTCCCGCACGGCACACTCCTCTGCGGTGCTATTACCGACACATTCACCAGCAGCTCGGTCGGTCAGGATCCAGCCACTGCTCGATGGCGAACTCCCCAACACGTTGTCGTCTTGCGCGTCTAATGACACAGCAACAATTCGTGACCCTGATACACACGGGCTGATGACGTCGCTCATCAATGCGGCGGCTGTGATACTCGGGGAGTGCAGTTGTCACCTCTGGCCGACATTCTGTAACCAGTCTCGTCCATTGGTCATCATCCCCACTGTCGCCACGTTGCGTCTCCTATCTCTCGCTCTCTCTCGCCAAAGTACAATTGCTTTTCTCAATGCCAAATGATTTTTTTGCGGTTGCTCCCGGCTCCCCGGGCGCGCGAGGAAAAATCATCACCAACAGTTTTCACCGTCACTCCATCAGAATTTACAGCCGGTCCTATTTCAGTCATCGAATAGGATTTGTGGAATTAAAATTGATACTAATCCAGCCACACTCAAAACCGTTTAATCGTACGTGCAGAAAAAAAGTGCTTGATCACGATTGTTTAAAGGTGAAAGAATGTTTTTCTTTGTTTAACGAACGGGGGTTTCAGTGACACACAACTGAAAGCAGCTACTTTATACACACACACACATTGTTTTAGCCCCAGATAGCAGTAGCAGCACCGCGCTTCCCAGGCACCGATTCTGCTTCTTCAACTGCGTGAATTCGCTGCCACAGTCTCTCTCCCCAAGCTCTTCCGAGCCTCGATCGATGACAACGTGAATAGCGCCGATTGTTGCTGGCCTGCTTGCCGTTACGACGGACCTGTGTTCGCGGGAAGGACATTTTTAAAAGTGGCACCCCAAGCAAAACGGAACCAGAAACGGCGTTGCTTCGGGTTCATCATCGTGACGTCGCCGGCTGTAATCAGGTGCCATCATCCGCTACTGGCGGGATGGAATATAGTGGTGAGGCCCACACTTTATGTCAAAGCAGCTCGCTGATCCCAATTTAAGAAAAAACACAAACACACACACACGCTCCAAGTTGGCTGCGAGCCAGAAAATGTAAAATCAACTCCGATCCATCTCGCCTTGCGAGGCCCCCAAAAATAGCCACATGATTTTAATAAACTGTTTACACAAGAATTTCCTAATTATAGGGGGATGGGGGGTAGCGAGGGGAGAGCAGCGCAAACGCCCCGGAGCACAAATAGAGCGGCGGCGTTCTGCGGGAACCTCTCGAAAACAGCGAGTACTGCCGCGGCCGGTGAGGCCCAGGGGCGAGCGAGGCCCGTTAGCGGCCGGGCCCAGGGGTAGCGGGGCTCAGAGACGGGAGAGGCCCAGGGGTAGCGGGGCCCAGGGACGGGCGAGGCCCAGGGATGGGCAAGGCCCAGGGACGGGCGAGGCCCAGGGACAGGCGAGGCCTAGGGACATCCCCCCCCAGCGATTGTATGGCCGCACGAGCCACAACTCGACTTCACCGCTACCGGGGCTCCATCGGAGCGCCATGGTTGGCGTCACCGCCATTTACGGTTGTGCGCTGATTTCGTAATAATTAATTATTTTTACATACAGTAGTGTCTTTCATCTAGAGGTCACAAGGCGCTGCAGAGAGGTGGAGAGAATGCGACCGTTTGGTCAGCCAGCGTCAACTCGCAGGACACTGCATTTTATCTAAGCTCGCCGGTAACGGCCAATTCAATCACGAGTTTATTTTAAGTTGTGGGAGGAAGCCCACGCAGAACAAGGGGAGAGCGCACAACTCCACAGACAAAGGCTATTGCGCAACTGTCACAGTGGGGGTTCCCTCCCTTGGCTGCCGTTCCATGACCAGTCTCAGCCACGAGCGATGACCCATTATGCCAATGGCCACTTGGCTGACCTCATCAACTGTTAAGACGATGTCTCCAACGCGCATCGATTTCCCTGGCACGTGTGTTCCCCCCCCGTTCCGTTCCTCGGCGCGATTGCGCGGCGTGCGTCCGCTGGCACAGTCCTTTGCGAAAGGATTCCGCTTTCATTCACCTCCCGTGTCCGCCGCTCCTTGCCCGTGATCGACAGCTCACGCCGGACAACGTGCACCGGTCGGAAAGGGTCTTCGGTAACATCTTCACTTTCACATTTCTAACGGAACAAGGTAGGTGAGGATGCCACCGAGTTGACACGAAACAGCCCTTACCTTGGAAGCTAAATATACAATGTATTGATGGGACTGACCAACGCAAATTATAAGCCTGCTTCACGGAAAAAGAGGCATTGACGTTATATTCAAGGGCTTCATTATGACACTATAGTCACACGACTGACGTTCCCCCTACTATGATGTCACAACACTGCGGCTAAGCCAACTTACTGGGCGTTTCACTAAATAAATCACGTACGACACCGAAATGCTCCGCATAGAATTACACGCGGCTATTTTTTTCACTGCACGGCGGCGCAAGTTTGGAATTACAGAAGGAAAACTCGATGTGGGCACAACGGAGGAGTTTGATCACGGTGACCCGCAAAGCTACAAAATGCCATTTTCATTTTCTCATGCTATGAAACGTATTGAGGTGATCTTAAGTCTCACCAGTGTGGTTCTTCCAGCCTTTCAGGTCTTGTGGTCTCTGCTCTTTATTGAGAGACCTACAGGACTGTTGTTGTTGTTGAACAGTTCAAAGCAAGGCCACAGTCACAACGCACGGCTCTCGTTAATGTACACCCCCCACCCCCCATAAGTTAGCCACAGGGAGATTGTGCAATGTATTCATGGAAAAATCACCCACGAATTCAAAGCTGTTTGATTCTACCTCCCTCAAATTACATTGTACACTGACATCAGTGTCAAAGCCGAGGGGGTACATCACTCAAAGACCCAGAACCTTATCTGGCGTACTCTAGGTCAGTCACACCGCATGTTAAGACATCAGCAAACTATGACAGAGGGAATCCCCGACCACAACTTTAAAAGCGTTTTTTTTCCATCATCAGCAAAAGCATAAAAGCCATGTCAGGTCACTCAGATTAAAGTTGTTTCCCTGGTTAATAAATTCCTCGGCGAGTCTACGTTTCACGGAGGTCCTGGAATGGTTTGGCCACGAAATCCCATTAGTAACAAGAGTTTGGCTTCAGGCATGGGGGGGGGGGGAAGATGGCGAGGGGAAACTAGAGGACCTGGAGAAAACCCACCATGCACACGAGGGGGTAAACACGGCACTTGTCAAATCATGGCTGCACCTCTCAGCCCCATATCTACATCACCAGGCAAGCATCCATACTTGCACCAACGAGGCTTAATCGCTGCTTAGCCTCCGAGACCTGAGACTCCGACCAACTGACTGCAATCCACTGAAGAACGCGTGTTCTGCAGACAAACCGCACTCTTACATAAAGGCAGAGCCACCTTAATTCCACACATAGCTCTCCAAATACCTATTTGCTGTACTGTCACCTCTGGGCGGTATGGGTGTATCATGCGCAAGATTGGCACCCATCTCTGTGCGATCCACCGACCCACCCCCCTCACCACCACGCTTCGATGGGCCCAGTCGTAGGTGTAGTGCTTTAAATCCACCGTGGGCCGGAATTGCTCCCGATTAATTAGAGCCAAGAGCAACGGGGATGAACACAGCAGTTTTGCGCAATCTTCCTAGTCGGTGTGTCATGGGGAGTGGTGGCACAGCGGTTCGAACAACGACACATGCTTGCCCCTGATACTTACGTAGGCTATACGGGGGAGCTTTGCCTGCGTGTGTCTTTGTTCACTGCGGGCAGCGGTGGCGCAGTCGATTTTCACATTGCACAACGAACCTGGCAACGGGAGTTCAATTCCTTGCCACAGCTGAGATATCAAAACATCATATAACTGGTCCTCGGTCTAGCCTGACTTGAATGGGCGTTAAAGGAGTACCTGGTGTGGTGTCTAAATACTACTACTGGGAAGACAAAGGCGGTCCGGTACTGACCACCCCTCCAACTCGTATGTCTTATCGACCTTAACAGGTGTTCGCTAACAACGCTTGTGCCCCATCACTTTGTGAGGCTATACGGGGGATTTAGATTTTGGGGAGCGGCGGGCACAGTACCGCGTTCTAAACTCTGCGAGCAGAGTTCAAATTCCCGTGCAGGACTAATAACAGTGGCGAATGCGCTCCAAACCCGGCCACCCAAGTTTGATTTCGGGCTCAGGACCAATACGGTGGCTAAATATCTGAACTAGTGCGGAGCATTACAGAGATCCTGTTTCACGACCTCCTGCCAACCGGCCAGCTATCGACGCTTCACGCGCACGCAGCGTGCACCTGGAGCCTGGCACAAACGCCGCGGCGGCGGCGGCGACTGCGACGCCGCCACCACCGCCGCCGCCGCCGCCACCACCACCACTTGGCGGCCATTGACGGCTGCCACGGTTGTGCTCCTGACCCAGATGAAAGCGTGGTTCGATCTCCCCATGTAACACTGCGGCATCAGGCGCTGCCAACTGCTGGTGACCGTTGATTTGGTGCCCACCACCCGTGGGGGGAGGGGAGGGCGGTGGCATGCCACATACAAAGACAAAGCTCCCATGTATAGCTTTAACAGACTGTAGGGTCAAGTGCCGTCAGCAAGTAGCACTTATGAATGTCGACATGGCACACGAGGAGATAGGTGACCAGCACCACAACCGGCTGCTTTTGTCTCCCTAGTGCAAATGTTTAAACACTGTGCTAGACACTCATTTGAGGCTGAGTCGAGCTCGGGGAGGCCCAGGACTGGTTCAGAAACTCGTAACTGGTGTTGGCCATGAGCAGGAATAGAACTTGGTTCGACAGGTTTGCAGCACACTTCGCTAACAACCGAGCCACCCCGTATCCCACACGCAGCGTACGCACACATGTACGCTCGTGTCCATCACGGCCCTCTTTGCACCCAGGTAGATCCGCGCGTGGCTGCTGATGTTACACAACTGGTCAAATTTTTGACAATCGCAAACACACACACACGCGCGTTTTAATGCATCCGCCAGTCTAGCGCGGATTTACGAGTCGGAGCTATTCTCAGGAGGAAATGTTTATATATTTTTTTTGAAACATGTACACACACACACGAGGCCCTGGGAGTGAAATAATGCGCGCCGACACTACCCCGACTGTCCAAGAACGCGAGCTGGAATTAGTTACAAGTTCAACCATAGTCCGATGCACAGTGGAATAAAACAACCGCGACGGGATGGGGTCGACAGACGCCTAGGGTCGTTAAATTCTGCACCAAAATTGCCCGGGAATCGATCATCACCGTGTCCCACATTCGTTAAAAACAAAAAAAAAACCTTTTTTTACCCCACAGTCATTATAAGTACCTGCTTAATCCTTTAACAAGGTAACAGTGCGCCGGAGGAGCCTATCTCTGCAGATTCAGGGGCGCGAGGCAAGGCGATAGCTCAGGGATGAAACGCAAGCCCATTGCAGGGCAGCAGGAGCGATTTAATCAGCAGGCTAATTAACCTAGACAGCAGCCGCAAGTCGTTGGCCTATGGGAGGAATCCAGAGTGTGTGGCGAAATCCCACATGGACACAGGGGAAAAATAGCCAACTCCACAGAAAACAGATGACACCCAAGCCAGGAATCCAACGCAGAAACTTCTTCCTGTAAGGCACCGCACCATCGTGCTATTCCGCAACCGCGCTGTTTTTAATTCAACTTCTGATGACGATGATAATCAACCTTGTGATTTGGGAGCCGCTCGCATGACTGCCGAGCCACCTGGCAATGGATCCTCCCACCACGCGGTCTCCGTCTCAAGGATCCCGCGATACGCCGACCCGCCGAGCTGGCGCGCACGGTGCCGATCGTGTCTAACGAGGCTGTGGGAAGGCCTTCATCCAGCAGCGGATCGGCGGAGCGGCCCGAGCCGCTTGGGCAAACACGGCCTTGCGTCGTCGGAGATGCAAAAGCGTGACCCTGGCGTGGCGTCGTATCGCTCTTCAAACTTCTCAACGCCGACAGATCCGATAAAAAAAGTTACGTCCTGTTTACAAGAACATCCTACGCTTACAGGTGAGGAATTGTTATTTCCAAATTAATCACTACGGAACAACAATAATATTATCCTTTTTCAACAAACATTGGCGAATATGCACAACTGCCGTTGCAGCGCTGGATTGCTGTGATGTGAGGAGTCTCTAAGACTTTGACTTTCCATTCTGAAGAGACGACGGACCTTCAGCGGATTACACCTGCAGCATCTCCAGGCTACTTCTCCGTGGGTTTTCACAGCTCGCTGCATGAGAATCGCTCTCGACGTCGCGAACGAGAGAGGAGAAACGCTTGACGAGACCGTCCTTAAAGAGCAATTCTCGGGTCACATTTAATCACTTTCATGCCTGTGCCGATCTGCTGCTGGATGAAAGAACGCCTTCGTGCTGTGTTAGTCAAGGGTGGTTGTTTGATCTACTTGACCAGGGGGACTCGAAACCAGTACCTGATATGATGATGAAACATCGCTACTAGGAAGACAAAGGTGGTCAGGCATGGTGGCGGCTACCCAGCCCCCTTATTTACCATGCCAGACTTCATCGCTGTTGCTTGCTAACAACAGCTCTTGCCGCAAAAGTCTGTTAAAGCTATAACGAGGGATTTTATTGTCTTTTGGGGCCCAAGATCTGTGCTGATATCATTCGCCATTTATGGGATTCATGGTTCGGAATAAAACTCAGGATGCCTGGATCGTAGTTCGGTGCACGCAACACTGTGCCACCACTCCCATCTGGCCCTACATCTCAACAACTGATATTAGCCGTAGCCAGGACTTGAACTAGGCTCACTTGGTTTAGAGGGCTTGCTTTGACGTGCAGTGTGCAAACCACTACACCGCTGCTCCAATTTGGCTCTAAAACTATACGAGCACGTTTATGTAATCAACACATGCATAATATACACACACACACACACACGTGTGCGGACACAAAACACTGATGAGCCAGCACCACACAGTACCCTAGATGTTTACTTTGTGTGTGTGTGTACACACGCGCGCTCGCACTCAAAACATAAACACATGTAAAGAGTAAGGTATGCACGGCCAAACGCGGCATACGTTCGCTTAAATGGAATGTGGTCGCGGATTTAAAAATGTAAAATTCACCCTTTACAACAACATTCCTGTAAGATCAATGGATGTCCCTGTGGGTGGGCGTGGCCCGGATGACCCAACGACTTCACATGTGGAAACTGTCTTAGTCACATAGCGTCTCTCCTTTTCAAAGCAGGAGTGGTCGGGGGTGCACAGGGGGTGCGGGGCGGCAATTTTATTTATTACTGTCATGCCGGACGGTGTCGCTGGATCGCGAAGACGCGAGGCATCGGACGGGAGCTGTCGCCCTGTCTATCAGCCACGATAGTGGGGACGCCGCCAGGATATTAGCTCAGCGAGATTCATCGCTTTTTACTCAAGCTGGAAAGAACCGTGGAGCTATGTAGCTATTTTTAACAGCTGTCCAGCGGAGTGGTATGCTACTTACAGCATCTCTAGGCGCTGGCAGGCAATTTAGTGAGGACAATTAATGCAGACAGCATGTCTTTGGACTGTGGGAGGAAACCAAACTACCCAGGAGAAAAAACCCATACGGACATGGGGAGGACACGAACACTCCACCGAGAAAGACACCCAAGCCTGGAATCGAACCCGGGTGCTTTTTGTTGTGAGGCTACAGCGCTACTCGCCGCTACGCCGCCACCGCGCCGCTCAAGGTGACCCCACCGGCCCGGGAAGACCCTCGCAGTCTATCGAAGGTTTTTTTTAATTTCTCCCTTTGTTTTCTTACTCTCTCGCTCTATTTTTTAACCCCTACGATTTGAGTCTGACCGTGCTTACAGTGTCAGGTTTACGGGCCGATGCACCGGTCCAGAACCTCTCGCAGGGGCCAGTGCCATCCTTGACGCCGGGGCGCATCCCGCTGCAGCGGAGCCACCGCACTCCAAATGACCTGGGTTCCACCACAGGCGTGGGCAGCACGTCTAACCTGCTCCGTCTGGGACAGCCACGTTCGTCTTGTGGCAATCACACCCGTGCTTGGTGTGGGCGCGCCGTTCTCTCCGCAGCTCTGTGCAGCGCTTTGTGACCCTCGGGTGAAACGCGCTGTATAAATGCAATTATTGTTATTACTTTGATATGCGAGCGCATGGCTTTATATTCCTTCCTGACTGACAGGGCCAAAGTCAGCAGCCCACTACAAAGATTCGAACCCGGCTCTCGGTGGTCCCAGCTTGGCCATCTTGAGACCTCCGTGCATTTCCTTTCCTAAAACCGCTGCCGGTCCAGTGATGGGGATTTTGCAAAAAAGAAAATAAATATATATGTTTAGTTAACAAAAAAAAGTGACACCGACTCGGTGATGCCGTCAATCATTACGGCCGAGAGCGATTGTTGCTTAGGTTTATATAAAAACGCAGCTGCCCACCGCGGCAAGAGCTGGGGGTTACTCGAGACATGTCTTGCCATTAAAAATGCATGCCTCGGGAGTAAAGAGTACAAGGTTCCGTCTTCCCCTCCTAGTCCGCCTCCGCTGATCGCACGCGGCGATGGCGAAGGGTTTACATGAGCCGTGTGCGGGCGGCATTTAGTCACCCGCCGATGCGGCGAGAGCCGGGGGGGCTGGCGGGGCAGAGGGAACGGCGTGGCGCTGGCTGGCCGGCCGGCACCGCCCGTTCCCGGCGAAGACGTGGAGTGGTTGGGGACAGCTGCCGGCAAAGTTCGGAGCGGTCGTGAAGGCAGCTTGATTGGAAAGCCCTCGTGTTAAAATAAAAATGAAGCGGTTTATTTAATAATATATATATATAAAATTCCCACATTTTTTGTACGTTTAACTCCCTCCTTCCGACCTGCAGGCCTAGCATTTTGTTACGCGATTTTATTAACGCTGGAGAGAGAAAAAAAACGCAAGCCGCGAGTTTGGGAAAACATTTAAAAATCTGATATTTTACATTTTTACGTGAAATAAAACGAACCCCACTGCAAATGCGGTGACTGTTCGACCTCAAATAATGCAGCGGTGGAGAGGGCGCTGGGATATGGGGATGGCTTTCGCTCGGACGAAAACATAAGACCGGCAAATGTGAAGATTCGAATATTATTATTATAAAAAAATAACTAAAATCATACTATGTAAAGATGTAGGTTTTCACGGCTCAATGCATGATGATTGCTTTGAAAAGCTGCTCTCTCGTGGGACAGCCGCGTCGATCGCTTCCTCTCTCCACCTCGCGACGTTTCGCGTCACACATCATCATAAATCGAACTATGTTATTTTATCGATTAAAGCCCACTGAGCTATTAGTCCCTATGCAGAGATGAACTGGCAACACAACAGGTCACCAACGGGTGCTCAAATCATCATATTGTGGAATTAGAAGGGGGGATTTTCGCTGGGAATCAGCGTTTCCTCCCACCCTCCAAAGAAATGCTGTTACCTCGGTTAATTGGCAGTTCCCTGTGATATACATCAATCACATGCGGGGTACAGCCCCGCCTTGCGCCCTATGTCTGCCGGGATAGGCTCTGGCTCCCCACAACCATGCACAGGACTAAGCGGGTACCGATACTGAACTGAAAAAGGAGGACCCAGATAAAAATCCACGTGAATATGGGGAAAACATGACCATCATTATCGGTACCCGTTAATCCTGTAGAGGGTGGTCGTGGGGAACAGAGCCTGTCCCGGTAGAAGGACAGATCGTGGCAGGGCTATACCCGAGAAGGGACACCAGCCCAACGCAGGGCACTGGGGGCAATTCAGTCAGCAGGCCAATAAAAGTCTTTGCATTGTGGAACGAAATCGAAGAACATGCAAACCTCAAGCAGAGAGGACGTCGCAGGGTCGGCATCAAAACTCACAACCTGCTGCGCACCAGGCGCAGGAGGTAACATCTCGCAGGCGATCTGCAGCGCGCCGTAAGTTCGCCCGGCTCGCCGCACACGCGCAGCGATCGTTCGCGAGCGACGACGCCAGGGCGGGCGGGCGGGCGAGCGCGGCTGCTCAAGCCCGATTACCGACGTCCTCCTGGTTCGAACCGATGGCCCGGCAGTGAACTCTGCCGCCGGGATGTGCGCCGCCGATTGGCCCGGCTGCCATAGGTGTGCATGGAGAGACGATGGTGGGAGATACGACAGATGAGTTGTTTATAATTACAGCACAAAATACCCGGTTAGCTTGCAAGTTCTGGATGCGGGAATTCCTAACGTGCAATACTGGCTACTATCTCACACACTCACTCCGATCTCATATACTGGCTCCTGTCTCTCACACCAGACAGACATGTCTGTTATACGGCTGAATATAACTGGAGAGCTTGCAAGCTCGGATGAAAGATCTCTGCGATACAATAAACAATCGAACCGACCAACGCAATGTATACATTTAAAAGGTAAATAAACACAATCACAACAGCTACTTATGAGAAGAGCTCATCTCATTGTCATAAACTGCCTAGTCCTGTACAGGGTCGCGGTGAGCCGGAGCCTATCCCAGCAGACACAGGGCGCAAGGCAGGGATATACCCACGATGGGACGCCAGTTCATCAACGGGCACTGCGGGCGATTTAGTCTGAGAGCCAATTAACATGTGCAGCAGCATGTTTTTTTTGACTGTGGGAGGAAACCGGAGTGCCCGGCGAAAACCCATGTGGACACGGGGAGAGACTTGTGAGAAGATAAAGTTACGAAACACAATCATGAAGTAAACGGTAATTCGCTAAATTGCACAACACAAAAATGACCAACAATTACAATATATTAATCCGCGACAAAGCAGCGCAACAGCGGAACAGTGTGATGGGACTAAATTAAAGAAACCTATTGCATCATGAAAGGAAAGAGCATGCATATGCAGGAGACGCTCTGACGAGGAAACTCTGGGCCGGAGTTCGACGCAGTGAACGGTGGGAGATCGGAGAGCAGGTCGATACATTTCCACCTCCAATCTGCTGGATTTAGCGCCATGTATCGTGATTTTATTTACTTAAGAGCGTTTGTGACGTTTCCGGTAACTTTTCTGGCTGTGTTCAACGATCAAAAACACGTTTCAAAGCTCTCTGCATAGTTTGTTAGAGAAAGTGCCGTCGCTACGATGACGGCACAGCACGTTGATCAACGAAAGTCATTTCCAATCCGACCTATGGAGCCCGCACGAGTAAACGTTTGTCTAATCGATTGAGAATTTCATCTGTTTTCCTGCATTAACGTGGGTCGGGTTTCCTTCTCGCAGTTTCCGACCTCTGCTCTTCCTCGTGATCCTCTATCCTTGCTCCCATCTCCCATCTCCCTCTCAGCAACTTCAGGTTTTCACTCGGAGAGTCCGACCTCATCCTCCCGCAGGCCTCCGCCTACGACCCGTCTCTGTCCACGCGATCCCGATCGAGCCCCTTTTATCGTCGCCGGCAGACACCGTTTCCTGCCTCTTCTCGAATCTTCCCGTCTGCAAGACGCCACCGGAGGCTTTGCGGTACTATTCTGCGCAGTCGCATAATTTATCAGACCAATGTTGTTTCGTTATTTATCAATGTTTTTACCGCTCCCATGAGTCGTAACCGTATCGTGGTGGAAGAGTTTATGCAGTTCTAATGAAATCCAGAGCTGTGTCACTTGCAGGCTAGCACTTGGTAAACAGCTCTGGAGGAAGGGTGCAGACAAATATTGATCCGAAGACCCTCGGAGTGTAGGAGGTTGAGGTTAGTAAAGGTATGTGGCCTTAAAAATTCTGCCCTAATAACCCCCACAACTGGAGTGCAACTGGCCAACCTGGGTCTCCTTGGACACCTGCCTTTTAAACCGACAACAACAACAACCAGTTTACCAATATTCTTACCCCATTCATACAACACAAACTTACAAACGAAGGGAGATTTCAATGGAGCGTTTACAGCTCCACAACTCCTTAAAGTCCCCACATTAAACGTACCACGTACATAATTCTAGACAAGACTGATGGCACAGTGACCACCTGGGTTTGTTTCCAGGCCATGGCTGACAGTGTACCCCGCACATTGTGACAATACCGTGACCAGCGAAACGTCCAATCGAACCGCCCCCACATCCGCCATGGCATGGAAAGGCGTTCTTGTAACAGGGCTTTGACAAAAGGCTGTAAATATTAAGTACAGTAACATTATTACTGGGAATACATTATTAATATACGGAAGTACAGTCTTGGAAAGCAGAAGTAAAAACCTCTCTCGCTCTGCACCCATAGCTCCGGGGTAGAAACAACAGCAACAACAGCAGCAGCAGCAGCAGAGCTGCACAAAAACCAGTCAGCAACCTGATCGGAGAGAACAGCATACGGGAAGGAGGTACAGCGTACGTACGTATAGGGGGTGTTCCTATAGATAGACGATGTTTACATAGATGTTTGTTATTACAGCAGAACGTTCTCGGTGAGTTTCCAAGCTCTGGATGCGGGATTCTTGCGACGTGGGGAGGACTGACAGCACGTGTACAGCGAGGACAGGAGGAACCGGACCTCTTCCATCCTGACCCCCAACCCGACCCTGAACCCAACCTTGACCCCGACCCCCATCCTCAAGCCCTTAATCTGGCCTTTAGCCAGGGCTCGTTTGAACCGCCACGGCTCCTAGCGCTGATCAACACTGATCGCATCCCCTCTCTCCACGCCCGACTTCCTAACGACAATGTCTCACATCCGGCCGCTAATCGGCAGCGGAGCGGTACAATTTTTCGAGACCCCGTGCAAAAACGACAGCGGGGTTGGGGTGGTGACCTAGTGTGGGGTCTGGACAGAGGAGATGGGAAAAAGGGGGCTTAGGTTGGGGGAGGGGTACTTTTGAACGAGGGGTCAACAACAGTGTGGGCACACGTGCCAGCATTGGTCCGGGGTGCCACTGCTGTGACACTCGCCACCTCTGGAACGCACTCCATCCCATGTCCTACCGGCAGAAGCTCGAGCACAGGCAAATCTTGTAAGTTACGTAACGCGAGAGGTCGTGCTCGAACTGGACTGACTCGCCACCTTGCTGAGGAGCGCAATACAAAACAGAATTGCTCTCGAGAGCTGATAAATCGGGATAGCCGCGTCTAATGTTTCTCCTCCCTCCTGCGAGTCGATTCACCCCACGTGCCGGAGGCATCCATCAGGCTTCCACATCAATGCGGCGCTATTGAAAAAAACAAAACGCAACCGTTTTTCTGCACCGCATATCACAACTCCCCCCCCCGCCCCCCC
>JAZEWT010000002.1:2327321-2344867 GCA_036362905.1 Mordacia mordax
GGGGGTCGAAGCCTATCCTGGCAGACAGAGGGCGCAGAGCGGGGCAACACAAAGGGTGTGACGCCCTTGGGGGAGAATTTACACAGCAGGTCAATTAACCTAGGCAGCAGCGTGTCTTTGGACGGTGGGAGGAAACCGGAGTACCCGGCGAAAACCCACGCGGACACGGGGAGAGAGAACTCGCAAACTCCACACAGAGAGGCACCCGAGCCGAGAGATTCGAACCCGGGACCTTCTTGCTGTGAGGCGACAGCGCTAACCACTGGGCCACCGCGCTGCCCTAAAGTCAAATAATGGCTATAATTTAAAGAAAGACGAAAAAAAAATAAGCGATAAAAATAATTGTTAAACAAACGAAGGAAGGACTCTGTTCCCGAGCAGGTGCAGGTCGGCAGTGAGCCATCATTTCAGCACGACAACAGTGAACCGCATCATATGACCTAAAACTACGATTTTATTATCATGTAAATATTGCTGTTCAATCCTCGCATGAATAGGAATTGATGACATGCTTGGGCGGCATGGTGGCCGAGTGGTTAGCGCTGTCGCCTCACGGCAAGAAGGCCCCGAGTTCGAATCTCGGCTCGGGTGCCTTTCTGTGTGGAGTTTGCATGCTCTCTCCCCGTGTCCGCGTGGGTTTTCGCCAGGCACTCCGTTTTCCTCCCACAGTCCAAAAAAACCATGCTGCCGCATAGGTTAATTGGCTTGCAGACTAAATTCCCCGCAGTGCCCGGTGACGGACTGTCGTCCCATTGTGGGTATTTCCCTGCCTTGCGCCCTGTGTCTGCCGGGATAGACTCCGGTTCACCGCGACCCTGTACAGGACCAAGCGGTTTCTGACAATGAGATGACATGATGAGATGACATGACGAGATGACATCCTTGCGGAATGTATTGACGGAGGTTTTCCCCCGCTCGATGCATGCCGGGTTGCTCTCAAGGGATTGCTCGTTCGGGGGTAGCCGCGGCGAGCGTTCCTCCTCTCTCCTTGGCGACGCTTCGTTCGCAGCGTTAGAGACATCCCGCCGTCTGACTGCACGACCCCCTCCCCACTGTGTCCATCAACTCCGCTAATCGATTGTCTCGTCCATCACGAAGGCGACCCGTGTGGGGTGAGATTGATGTTGACCACACGTTAGATTCAACGCATTCGTCACTAACACGGCCATGAAAGGGAATTTGTTGAATAGGCTGAGTCCTTCATGACACACGAAGGCCCAGAGCTCGAAACGTCGCCCTGTAATGCGGCGTTGGTTACGGGGTACATCGATACGATCTCAATTGTGCTGCGTGCGCCACTGCCGACGCAGCAGCGCCATCGCCAGATAATGTTTGACGCCACAGCGCCCTCGTGTGGCAGAGCCGCTGGATGCAGCTTCCCACGGGCGCTGAGTGATGCTTCAGTTTGTGTTGTGTCGTGAATTGGAGAGGGTGGCGCGATGGCCCAGTGGGTAGCGCTGTCGCCTCCTCACAGTAAGAAGGGCCCGGGTTCGAATCTCGGCTCGGGTGCTGCTTTCTGTGTGGAGTTTGCATGTTCTCTCCCCGTGTCCGCGTGGGTTTTCGCCGGGAACTCCAGTTTTCTCCCACAGTCCAAAAAAACACGCTGCCGCATAGGTTAATTGGCTTGCAGACAAAATTGCCCGCAGTGCCCGGTGATGGACTGGCGTCCCATCGTGGGTATATCCCTGCCTTGCGCCCTGCGTCTGCCGGGATAGGCCCCGGCTTACCGCGACCCTGTACAAGATTAAGCGGTTTCTGACAATGAGATGAGATGAATTCGAGAATCGACCCTTCTCAGTAGCGTTCCTGCCTCACAGCAAGAACCGACCGGGTTCGATACCCGACTCGGGCGCTTTTCTTCGTGGATTTTGTATGTTCTTCCCGTGTCTTCTTTGGGATTTCGCCGGGTGGTCTGGTTTCTACCCGCGGTTCAAATATATTCTGCCTTGAGTAATTGGCCAACTAACTAAATTGTCCCCGGTGCTCTGCGATGGACTGGCGTCCGATCTTAGGTATAGCCCTGTCTAAGTTTAACCCTGCACAGTATAGGTCTAAGCGGGTTTTGATAAGGAATTAATCATTCAGCATAGCTGTGAATATAGCGCGTGGCTTAAAGCTTAAAAGCGTGAGAGTGATCACATTGATTAATATCAGTACCCGCTCAATGCTGCAGATGTTCGCGGGTGGTCGCAGCCTTTTTCGTGCAGGGCAGGGTTATACTCTGCATAGGACGCCAGTCAATCGCCTGGCACCCGAGAGGGCAATCTCTCTCATCTCATTATCTGAAACCGCTTGATCCTATATAGGGCCACGGTGAGCCGGAGCCTATCCCGGAAACACAGGGCTTAAGGCAGGAATACACCCGAGGACGGGACGCCGGTCCATCGCCGGGCATTGCGGGACAATTTTAGTCTGCGAGCCAATCAACCTATCCAGGAGCATGCTTTTGGACTGTGGGAGGAAACCGGAGTACCCGGCGAAAACCCACGCGGACACGGGGAGAGCATGCAAACTCCACACAGAAAGGCACCCGAGCCGAGAGATTCGAACCCGGGACCTTCTTGCTGTGAGGCGTCAGCGCTAACCACTGGGCCACCGCACCGCCCATTTATTATCATTACAGTTTTTGTTCTTGAGCTGTGCCTTGTTATTCCCCTCCCCCGTGCCCCAGCTTAGCTTAACTTGTAAATATCAAAATTCTTAGTACTGTTTTTAGTATTTTGTTTTTTTAATCATAGTATTTTTAAACCCTTGTGATTGTGTTTCAATCCTCGTACATGCCAACACCGGGGCCCGAGAGAAAGGGCATTTCGACCCTCCATATGCCCTGTACATATGGCAGAATTGACAATAAAGTTGAAATGAGAGAGGCACCCGAGCCGGGAACCGAACCCGGACGCTTGTTGCTGCGAGGCAGCAGCGCGGCTCAGTCGCACGCGACTCTTCATCAAGAGCGGCGCCTGCGTTGCTGCTGACACCGGACTCCACGTTGGTCGCTAGATGGCAGCAACATCGCGCCGCTCGCACGTGGTCACCACCACCATCACCACCGCTGACAACACCAAGAGCCACCAAGAGCCTTGGTGCTGCAGAGAAACTTCTGTCGTTTGCACGGCCGCGATGCGTGGGGATTTCTCTCAAAAGCTGTTCTTTCGCGATAACCGTGCCGAGCGTACCCCCCCTTGCTCCGTCGCGACGTTTCGCCTTCCACGTTGGGAGGCATCGTCGGTGGCGAGCGGAACGTCGCGGATGAGAGGATGGGGAGCGTTCAGTACGGCTATCTCGAAAGAGCGGCGGTGGGCAGGAATTGTAATGCATCGGAAAAAACATCAATCGTCTACACAGAAACAAATACAAAGATCCCCCGTGTAGCCTGCACGGTCGAGTGCTGTTAGCGAACACCAGCTCTTCATTTGAGGCTGAGTCGACCTGCAGGAGGCGTAGGATCAGTTCCCCTAATCGTCACCAGTATTGGCCATCAGCGGGAATCCCACTTGGGTCGCTAAGTTCGTAGTGTAGCCCGCGAACCCCAGCAGATCCAATCGCCAATCGTCAAACATCTCCCCATCTCAAACACAACAACACCTCGCTAAATTCTAGCTAATGGGAGCCCCCAGTGGCAGCAGTGCCTATGCGGCACAAATTCCACACAGCACCGGCATGCAGATGGGTACACGTCTGATTAGTCCACTTAATCCGCAACAAGTATGTGGACTTTGCACCGTGATACTTCCTCTCAACGGCTGCTCTTTTGGGATAGCCATGTCGATCTTTCCTTATCCCTCTTTCATTGTTCCGAACGAACAATTCTTGAGAGCAGTTCTCGCACAGCGAGCCGTGAAGGCCAACATCAAGCTTCCGGCTATGACAACGCGGAGCTCAGAGGCCCGCAGTATTAACCAGGGCGGACGCCGGGTGTCGAACCGTGACCACTTGGCCAAGTGGCAAATGCGGTACTGTTGGGTGAGACCGCTGCCCCATTGCCAGAGGCTGCCAGCAGATTTCTCTCGCTGCCCCAGAGACCCAGCGGCATTCATGATGCAATATCCCGCAATGTCACGCCGCTTGTATGCGTTTCGTTTTTTTGCCAGCATCGTGCCAAGCAGGTAACGTTAAAGGAACGTGTTAACGCACACAGTCGCTCTGTATCGATGCAGCTTTGTCACGGCTCGGCGGACGGGAATTTATCTCAAGATCTGCTCTCTTGGGATAGCCGTGTCGAGCGTTCCTCCTGTTCCTCCTCTCTCATTCGCGACGTTTCGCCTCTCACGTTGGTGGTGATGTCCCCTCTACGCGGCAGGCGAAGCGCATGTTGTTACTGTTGCATAATAAATCAATAGTATGAGAGTTTGGCACATGTCACTTGGCTCGACACGTGACGGAGAAGGGAAGAAAGAGCAACGTCGTGTTGGAGAGGCGAGGAGCACTCGACACGGCTATCCCGAAATAACCGCTGTGGCGAGAAATTCTGAGATGCGCCATCGTAAGCATCAAGTATCATGCTCGTATCACAATTCCATCGATTACCGTGAACATAAATACACATCTGCTGCACCACCATTCGTCACCGATATGTCAGCCACGGCCCGGAATCGAACTCGGCTGGCCGGCCATGAAGCAGACTGCGCTAACCATCGCGCCCACCGCTCTCCAAAAACCTACAACAATTTGCTCAACAAATTTTATGGCGGAGTATTTTGCGAAGGAGCGTTACATTCGTCCATTTGACTTCTTGAAATAAAGTCAACGAGCGGGCTGTGTGTGTGTGTGGAGGAGTGTTGGTTCTTGGCGTGAATATGTCCATTGGGACAATATTTGTTCTTTGGTAAAAAGAAAATAGGCCACGGCGATTTCGTGCAGCTGTAGCGCGCAAGGCGAACAGAGTCTTCGCTGTACAACGCGTGCACGCGCGCGTGGTCATTCGTGCTGAAATTAACCAATTATCGCAATTAGCAGCATCTTTAATTGCAGTAAGCCCCCCCCCCCTTGAGCGGTGTGAGAAAATATATGAAATTATGCGGCGCCAATTTAACACGTGGCGGCGCGGTGGCGCAGCGAGTAGCGCTGCTGTCACCTCGTATCAAGAGGGAGCCGGGTTCGATTCCCGGCTCACGTGCTTTTCTCTGTGGAGTTTTGCGTGCGTCCGAGTGAGTTTGCGCCGGGTACTCCGGTTTCCGCCCACTGTTCACAGACCCCCTGCTGTCTCGTTTAAATGACCTGATGAGAAAATTACCCCCAAAAGTGCCCTGCGATGTTCTGGCGTTAGATCCTGTGCTTAGAGCCCTGCCCTGCGCCCTGTGTATTCCGCAATGGTCTCCGAGACCCCACGACCCCGTTCAGGATTAAGTGGACACTGATACTGAGCTGAACAATGTCTTACGTCGGCTCTCGTGACGGATATTCACGATCCACAATTCCTTTCGCCTTATATCGTCACGTCAGCATAATGGTAACGTGTAACAACTGTACAACCGTAACTTGAATTTCCTATCGGTCGTATCCCAATTCCGCTTCCCACCCGTACCGTGCTGAATTTTTTGGTACATTCCTACCGGTACTCGGTACCGGACCGCGCCGGCTTACTTTTATCTCTGCCCATTACCTTCCACCGCGCAATGGAAAATTAGAAGAGCTTTGCGCTTCTGTAACGATGCAGGTCTTCACGGCCCGATGCATGAGGATTGCTTCGAAAAGCTGCTCACACGTTCGAGGCCTGAGGATGCCTCCAACGTGTGAGGAGGCGAAACGTCGCGAGGTGGAGAGGGAGAGCGATCGGTCCGCCAACTACACTGATGTCGCTGTACACAATCTGCAGCCAAACGTGGGCACGTCGCGTACAGCTGTCAATGTCGATTCATTCCATCATTTCAAATCACAACTCAAAACACATCTGTTTAAAACTGCTTATTCAATCTGATGCAAATTGCTCTGCCTCGTTGAATTGTTTTTATATGAATTGTTTTTATATTTATATATTATTTTTTATTGTTGCTTCTTTTTAATGTGTTTTAATTATGTACGGTGTCCTTGAGTGCCCAGAAAGGCGCCTTTAAATAAAATGTATTATTATTATTAAAAGTTTAGGCTGCTTTTCATCATTGCTCGAGTGATGAAACCCCCCACCCCCCAGCCAATCAATCGCCACGTTTGTCCAAGTAGGCCGCCTCCTTTTATCTGGCCGTGCTCTGCAAACATGTTAAAGTTGACTGAAATTACAATTGACAACACGCACGGTGTCCGTTCAGCGTCGACTGGCACGTGCTCGAAGAGAGAACACCCGAGAGGCGCGAGGAAACTGCCGAGAGGAGGCGCAAACGTCGCCACTGCATGGCTCCACAGAGTGGAGAAGATCGGACGCCATTAGCCGCCCGACTGAGTGCATCGCTTTACAACCGGGCCATTCGTCAAAATTAATGATCTCATCTCATCATTGTCAGAAACCGCTCAGTCCTGTACAGGGTCGCGGTGGGCTGGAGCCTATCCCGGCAGGCACAGGGTGCAAGGCAGGGATATACCCACGATGAGACGCCAGTCCATCACCGGGCACTGAGGGAAATTTAGTCTGCGAGCCAATTAACCTATGCGGCAGCATGTTTTTTGGACTGTGGGAGGAAACCGGAGTGCCCGGCGAAAACCCACGCGGACACGGGGAGAGAACATGTAAACTCCACACAGAAAGGCACCCGAGCCGAGATTCGAACCTGGGACCCTCTTGCTGTGAGGAGGCGACAGCGCTACCCACTGGGCCACCGTGCCGCCCCATATCAATCATAATTACAATATTAACGATGTGGGTTCGTGGCGGCTCGATGTGTCGAGTGTTCCACCTCTCTCCCTCGCCACGGGAACATTCGCCACGGCTATCCCGAATGAGCAGCTGCAGCAGGAATTTGCAATTTCAAAGTAATTTCTGGAGGCAACCCCCCTCCCCGCATGCGCGCATAGTACGCGTTATTTCTCTCTCTTATCGTAATTCGCAAACTGGGTTCAGCGACTACAGCGCGATCCGTTTTCCAGATACTCCACGGATATCATCAGTGCACCCTCCGATTTTCCCTCAACAGCTGAGCGAGTGTTGTGAAAGAGATGGGCGCCGTATCTCGCAGAGGGGGGCGGGGGTGGTGGCTAGGGGGGTGAGCGAGCGAGATTGAATCGCTGCATTGAGATTGGTGCCAGGCGTTGTCGGGGGCTTTGAAAATATAAACATTGGTTTATACCATACAGTACTGTGGAGAATTTTCCCACTGATTAGTAATTTTTAAAAATAATAATTGCGCTAAAATATGAATGGGGGGGAGGGGTCTGTGTTTGGATCACCTCTGTATTCTACCCTTTAATATTGTCGTGTAATAATAATAATGATTGCACTTCGAGAGCGCCGGTCACCCGAGGGTCACAACACGCTGCACATAGCTGTGGAGAGAATGGCATGTCAACAACAACATCAGAATGAGTTCGGTGATCCGGAGCCTATCCCGGCATGCACGGGACGCAAGGCAGGGCTATACCGAGGGTGGGACGCCAGTCCATCGCGGGGCACCGGGGGGCAATGCAGTCAACAGGCAGCAGCATGTCTTCCGACTGTGGGGAAGAAAACAAACCGGAGTGCCGAGAGAAAACCGACGCGGACACGAGGAGAACTCCTCACCCAAAAGCCACCCGAGCCGGGAATCGAACCCAACCCCTTCTTGCTGTGAGGCTGCAGCGATATTTAACACACCGCCGTAGCGGCGCGGTGGCGCGGTGAGTAGCGCTGCTGCCTCGCAGCAAGAAGTCCCGGGTTCGGTTCCCGGCTCGGGTTCCTTTCAGTGTAAATCTGTGTGAAGTTTCTGTGTCCCGGGCGGCGCGGTGGCCCAGTGGTTAGCGCTGACGCCTCACAGCAAGAAGGTCCCGGGTTCGAATCTCTCGGTTCGGGTGCCTATCTGTGTGGAGTTTGCATGTTCTCTCCCCGTGTCCGCGTGGGTTTTCGTCGGGTACTCCGGTTTCCCCCCACCGTCCAAGACACGCTGCTGTCTATGCTAATTGGCCTGCTGCGTACATTACCCACAGTTGCCTGCGATGTAGTGGCGTCACATCCTGGGTCTAGCCCTGCCTTGCTCTTTGTGTCTGCGAGAACAGGTTTCTGGATCCCTACAACCCTGCACCGGATTAAGTGGGTTTCTGATACTGGACTGAACTGATAATCAAATTAAAATTAATAATAATCATGATTATGATTACTATGACGCCAGCACACACACACACACACACATCAATGGCCTAACATCACGGGAATCTGTGACGCCCACCGTGAAGAGGGCGCCACCTCGTCACGCTCATCTCTGCCAGGGCATTAACCGGGGCCGCCGCGCACCCGTCCACACCGCCACCTTGTCGAAGCTGCGCGGGCCGAGTGTTACAGCTCGAGCCTCTCGAGCTGTGTGGTTGTTCTGTGTTCAAATCGCAGCCTCTCTGCGCTGCCCTCCTCCGTCTTGGCATCGCCGAGCCTCAAACACTGGCGTCACTCTGCGGGCCCACGGCAATTATTTTTTGCCACAAGGAGGCCGTGTTTGTGGTGGCACCGTTAGCCGAACGTGGCAAGAGACGGTTAATCTTGACGGTTTGAAAAAAAGCCACGCCGCCGCCAACGTTAAGTTGCCAGAGCGTGCCACCCAAGCAGAACTCTGCACACACGCGTGTCTACACATGTGTCACACGTGTGTGTGTGTGACGTTTGAGACGCAGTGCGCCGTCTTATCAGTCGCACAAGGACACGGGACACGTGAAAATGCCGTGATCCAGTGCAATGCGCGGGGCTAATGCGGAATTTCCACTCCTGCAACTTTGCGTGCACAGAAATAAGAAAATATTCGCTCGAGAGAGTTGGTGGCACGGTGGCGCAGTGGGCAGCGCTGTCACCCCACAGCTTGAAGGGCCTGGGTTCGAATTCCGCCTGGGGTGGTGCAATTCCGTGTGAAGTTTGCGAGTTCTGCCCGTGTCCGCGTGGGTCTTCTCTGGGTAGTTTGTTTTCCTCCCATAGTCCCAAAACAAGCTGCTGCCAAGGTTAATTTTCCCGCTGAATAAATTGTTCCCGGTGTCTTGATGTAGACTGCAATTACATCCTGGGGATAGCCCTACCTTGCATCATGTGTCTGCCGGGCTGGGCTCTGGCTCACCGTGACCCTGTCCAGCATAAAGTGGAGACTGACACTTTTTTTGAAAATAATGATTCACAGCTAATAATTCACAGCCCCGAGTCAATCCACTGCTGGATGAAGGCCTCCACACATTAGGCTAATTTAACCATACTTCACCACGTTTGTCATCAAACCATTTGCTGGGCGCACCCCCACCACTGATGTTAGTCATAGCCCAGCATCAAACGCCATAATTACCGGGTTCATAGTTCGATGCCGCAGCCACTGCACCACCGCTCCTCTCCCTTACTTTACAAAAGCCTGACATCATCACAAAGCAACAATGCGATATTTACTGAAGCATAACCTTAGTCATGACTCTAATCTTAGCTTTGACTTTACAGCCAAGCCCCATACATTAACTTTAATTACCATCCTTTGCATAACCGTAAATGCTATTTTTTAAAAGCTTAGCTTTAAATCCATCTGTTGCCATATCTCCACGCACGTTATTATCTCTCAACTTCACCCGCCTCGCCACAATCACACACAGCGCTTCACGATTGCGATTCAATGCGAGCACGGCTGTGCTTGCAGCACCGTCGCGTCGAGTGTTCCTCCTCTCTTCCTTCGATACGTTTCGCCTCCAACGTTGGAGACAGTCGGGCGTCTCCGCGGTTTAGCGGAACGATGCTGTGCGATTTTGTCGGAGCAACTCGACACACGTTGGCGCGAGCACCTGACTACGATGATGGACAATTGTGAGCGGAACGTCGTGTTTCCCGTTGTAACTGCCTTGGCTTTTCGCTCCAAAACGCCGGTGTGCTGGGAGAGTGACCAATCGGCACGGTCTGTTCACGTGACAAAACCTTACTGATTGGCTGTGTCGGGTGGAGGCGGGTTTACAACACGCATGTTTTATGTGACCTAACCTAAAAAATGGATTTTTTTGAAGCTGTGTTATACACGACTCTAGTACACGCGTGTGTTTTCTTTGCATTGCTCTTAAGAGCCGCTGTTTCGGAATAGCCGTGTTGAGCACTCATCACATCTCCTTCACGATGCAATGCTTTATTCCTGTTTTTTTTTAATCAGACAGGTCTGGACATAAACTGTTTATAAACGTTATAAACATTCTCATTCATCGAGCAGTGACACAACTGCATCAGCACATCAGCGCAATTATCAGGACAATCTACATGAACGCCCAGGATGGCAGCCAAAATGTTGTGCGTGAGCTTGGCACGTTCACGCCGTGTTCACGTGAGTTTTCGCCAGGTCCTCCGTTTTCTCCCCACAGTCCAGGGACACACTGTAGCTGCCGCCAGGATTAATTGGTCTGCTAACTACATCGTGCCCGGTGCTCTGAGACAGGCTGGCGTCCAGGCATTGGCACAGCCCTGCCCTGCACCCTGTGTCTGGCTTCAGCCCCCAGCGATCCCTCTGCACGATTGAGCCGGGGGGGGGCGGTTGTATGTCAGTGGTTAGGCCACTGAACTCTATGACCTGGGTTCGTTTGCTGGCGACCGATAACATCAGTGGTGAGTGATATCTGTACCAGCGCCGTGTCTACCCACGCGCTCCCCCCCCCCATCCATTCAGCAGCCCGCACTGACCAACGTGGTGAAGTATGGTGAAACAATCGCTCCCCCCGTGCACCCCTGAGACGGACACGCCAGTGGATTATGCTACAAAGGCACAGATCCCCCGTGTAGCCTTGGCAGACTGCATGGGTCAAGTGCTGGTAGCGAGTGGCACATGAGTAGGCCGACGTGGCACAGGAGGGGGTGGGTGGCCAGCGTCGCGCTCCACACCACACCCGCCGGTACGCGTTTGAGGCTGAGTCGACCCAGGGGAGGCCCACCCCCAGTTTTTTTTTTTATAATAATCGTCACTGGTGTTTGGTCGTGAGCGGGTATTCGAACTCATAGCGCGGCGCGCTCACCGCTGCACCACCGCTCGCACAAATGATGGCTGTGGTAGAGAGAGGCGGCCCCACGCACGCACAAGGGAGTCTACAGCGGTGCTGCCTCCTCACAGCAAGAAGAGCCCGGGTTCGAATCCCGGCTCGGGTAACTCCCTGTGTTCTGACCGTGTCCGTGTGGGGTTATTTTTCCGGGTGCTTGGGATTCCTCCCACTCTCCAAAGACAAGCTGCCCAGCTTAATTGTCCTGGACTAAATTGGTCCCGGTGGCCTGAGATGTTGTGATTCGCTTACCCATGTCCGCTGAACAACTGTTAAAAAGAGTCACGCAGCTCAACGGTTCGTTCAGATTAGATTAAAAAAACCCGACTGCCAGCGAAACAGCTGCATTCGATAATGATTTCTGCTCATCTCGCAGCATAAGGCTGCCTAGATAACCTTGTTAGAATAATTATTTCACAATAGCGGTGTCGCGCGCTTCCCATCTCTGTATGTTCTTCCCCGTGTCTGCGTGAGTTTCCTCCGGGTTTTCCTCCGGGTTCTCCGGTTTCCTCACGTGATTAAAAAACCAAACCCGCACTCATTAATTGGCGGATAACTTAGTGTAGGACAGAGCCATGCAGCAATTAAGGAGAGTCGCTGCTGAGCCACTGCTCTCCAACAGAAATGCTGACGAACCAAATCCTTCTCTGCACCCCAAGAAGGAAGCTCAGGTCCATTGGCAGAGCTCCATCTCGATGATTGCTTCGAAAAGCTGCTCTCTCGGCACAGCCGCGTCGATGGCTCTCTCGACGCGGCTGTCCCGAGAGAGCAGCTTTTCGAAGCAATCATCATGCATCGAGCCGTGAAAAACCTACATCATTACAGAGCTCCATCTCGACGCCTTCGCTTCTGTGGCACTGCGAGACTCTCTCTGCCGGCAGGCTGCCGGTGAGGAGTGTGGGGTCTTCAAGTGGCGACGGACAGGGCAGAGCAGGGACACTCGACACGGCACGGCTGTGTGTCATTTACGAGCACGTTCGAACGCAGGCGTGCGAGGTCCCATTCCACGCGCCGCTCTCTGCACTCGCTCCGGCGGCGCGTTGACTAAAATTGGAACGATACAGACAGCATTGGCGTGGGCCCTGCGCAAGGATGACACGCAAATCCGTGAAGTGTTCTGTCTGGATCGCATATACTGCGGCGTGCCACCGCTGCTAATAATTTGCTGTCATTCTGAGTCAGGGTATGCATATATTCGAATCGAATTGAATGTGCGCGCGTTATAAATTATAAATGGTATTGAAAGGGCATGTGGGTCACGGGGTGTCAATGATTGTACATAATGTATATTGTATTTCTTGTGTATTTTGTCATTGGGAAAAAAATTTTCTGGGCAGAGCAGTAAAATCGGACTTAAAGTCAAAGTCTAACGGAGAATGGGCTGCACTGCTGTGCGACGGAAGAATGTTAGAAAAAAACGAAGATGCGTTCGTATCGAGTTCGTCGTGTCATGGGATTAGAGTTGAAAAATGGAGCAATTGTTGGGTTTAAATGCGCTGTCCAATGGGACTCTCACACGATGCTCGGTCGCGGTCCTCCAGTCACGCGCGAGAGAGCGAGAGAGAGAGAAGTGACACTCGACCCGGCTATCTCGAAAGAGCAGTTCTCTTCTCTCAAGTCCTTGCTCTCACACAAGGCTGCACCAAACGCCCATCCAGCAGTGGAGTGACACAGCGGCTCGACAAACGCACGTGTGTGTGTGTGTGCGCTGTCATGTCGGGAACGGGGGCTCAGTGGTTAGCGCGCTGGGTTACAACCCTGGCCACCAGTGTTCGAATCCCGTTCGGGGCCAACAAACACTCGTGACGATTTTCTAAACCGCTACTGGGCCTCCCCTAGGTCGACTGCAGTGTGTAAATATCGTCACTGGGGAGACAAAGGCGGCAGGGCATGGTGCTGGTCACTAACATCTCCGTGTGCCGCGCGAACCCTTATAAGCGCTCGCGAACGGCACTTGACCCTATAGTTGTTAATGCCATATGGGGGATCTTTGCCTTTCCTTGTATGTAGGCACGGGCTATATGCACGGGGCAGACAGCGTTTATCTGGCGCAATAATCTGAGCCATTGAGCAAGCGTGCTCAAGTTTCTCAGAACTGACACACGCGCGTACACACACTGGCGCGCGCGTGTCATCACGACTCCGAGAGACCCCTTATCTCCGTCGTGTTGCCTACGCGCATTAAATTGGGAGCCGATCGCTAACTCGGGATTTTGCACCCGCGAGCTTTGGAAGGGAGAGAGGAAAAATGTCAGATCGCCTGAGGAGGCCTCCAACGTGGGAGGCGACACGTCGCGGAGGAGAGAGGGGGGGGGGGCGCTCGACACGGCTATCCCGCAAGAGCAGCTTTGGAAAGCGAGAGTCATGCCGATGCAAGCTTGTCACGGATCGGATGCACGAGAATCGCTTTCAAAAGCTGTTAGCTCGGGAGAGCCGTGGCAACTGAAACCCACTTTGCCCTGCTCAATGTGCGCTCTCTGAACACTGAAAAAGCCCCACTCATCGCTGAGCTGATCTCGGACAACAGTCTGGACCTACTCTACCTAAACAGAGACCTGGCATCATCAAGATGATTTTCTCACACTGAATCAGGCTCTACCGCGAGACTTTGCACTCCATCAGAAGGCTCGTTCCCAGTTCCTCCACCGTGTGACTGCCGACATCCGACCGATTCCGTCGCCGACCTTCAAGCCATTCGAGCAAATGTCTCTGGATTGGAGGTCGGATCCACCTGTGAAGTTGCCGCTGCTCCACTACCAACCTGGAGCCTCCTCTTCTATTGTCAATGAACTGTCTGAGCTGCTTTATAAGCTGTGCTCCAGTTTTGAAGGGATCCTGATTCATGGAGATTTCAATATCCATGTTGACTCCCTAAAGAGCCCTCTTGCAAAGGACCTCATGGCCACTATTAACTCACTTGGCTTCATTCAACACGTGACATCTGCCACTCACATACTCTCAACTTGGTTTGCTCATGGGCTTATCAATAACCAACTTGTCTGTCACTGATTCTGGTCTGTCTGTGTGGTTTGATCTTCAAGTACCGCCTCCCATTTTCATCACCAAGCGCCAAATCCATATTCTAAATCTTAACGCCCTCACTCCAGACATATTCACTGCAGCAATCAACAGTTCATCACTCTCCGCCTCGGTTAACTCTGCCTCTGATGCGACAGCAGAAACTTACAACAGCCTGCTATCAAACATACGGGATGATTTGGTCCCATTAAAATCACGCTATGTCTCAGGCGGAAAACCACCCCCTGGTATACTGCTGAACTCCAGGATCTCAAGGCGAATGCACGCAGGGCCGAACGGACTTGGAGAAAATCTGGCCTCACCATTCACGCTCAAATCTTTAAGGAACAGCTCAACCGCTACCGGAAGGCACTTCATTCTGCCCGTATCATTTTTCCAGCATTCTGGCTGCTACCTGCGACAAGCCCAAGATTATTTTCTAGACCTTAAATCGGCTCCATTGTCCAACCAGTCGCTCACCCTCATATCTCTTCACTAATAAAGATCACGCGGATCAGTTGAATCGGTTTTTCGCAGAAAAAATTGAACCCCCCCCCCCCAAAAAAAACCGTTATTGTTGCTGATTTTCTGTTCTTATGTTGTTGTTGTTGCTGCTGACTTGATGTCCTCTCTGCAGCTCTGCGCCGCGACTTGTGGCCGTCGGGTGAAAATCGCTGTGGAATTGCAACCATCATCATCATTATTATTATTGCACATCGAGCAGTGACAAACCTACATCAGTCGAGCGCAAGAGGTTTTAACAAAACATCTTCGCAATGCCCGGCGATGGACCGGCGTCCCGTCGTCGGGTGTATTCCTGCCTTACGCCCTATGTTTCCGGGATAGGCTCCGGCTTCACCGTGACCCTATATAGGATTAAGCGGTTTCAGATAATGAGATGAGATGAGATCTTCGCCACCACAGAATGCCGCCGCTGAATAAGGGGGAAAGTCACAGTGCAAGGTCGATAAACTGCGCGTGTTTGACTTACGCACTCCTTCATTGAGACGACGATGAGTTGTGGTCTCGCTCACTGTCCTTCACGGCGACGCAATGTCAGCAGTGTCTCGATGACATCCCATTGACCGGGGGGCATTCGTCAAGCGAGATTTGCACTGCCGATGAGAGTCATTCGGTGGAAACCGGCCCAGGGTTTTGTTAAACAAATTAGTAAAGTAACCCAACCCTACATGTGACCTCGTTCCAAGTTGTGTAACGCGTTCTGCTGACGTGACGATGGAGGTGGATGAGTGCTTAAGATGGTTGGTGATGGTACGAGTGCACAAGTGCGAAATTTACAGTTGATTTGTTGTTAAAGTTTCAGGAGAGTCATCATAAGAAGCCAGACGTTAAATCTGGAAGAGGGAATAACAGCCTCGCCGTTATGCAGATTGGTGTTGTCCACATACAGTTTGCGCTTAAATGGATTTAAACCTCTCTCATTATCTGAAACCGCTTAATCCTATATAGGGTCACGGTGAGCCGGAGCCTATCCCGGAAACACAGGGCGTAAGGCAGGAATACACCCGACGACGGGACGCCAGTCCATCGCCGTGGATTTAAACCCAATATTCTAATCCCAGACATACACACACACCGGCTTGCACGTGACACCCCCACCGTACAGACGACAACACAACCTACAGGTGGCACCACCACCCACAGGCGACACCACAATCCAGAGGCGGCACCAAAGCGTACGGGCGAGACCCCAGCCTACAGGCGACGCCACGGGCTGTATGCGATACAGCCTACGGGCGACAACACCCCGACCTACAGGCGCGCACAGCAGCGGCCCTCGCGCGTGACATCTGACGCCAGCAACTGACACGGCAGTCCATCTGGATCCCTTACGTCAAGCCCACGCTGTCAACCTACGCAATTAGTGATGTCATAATGCGTTGCGTCTGGCACTCGTCCAAGGGCCCCAATTGACTGCTCTCGATCCCCTAAGCTGCAAATCAGGGTTTGTCACCGTGCCGCGCGTCGAGCGCCAGCTTGCCTGCCATCGGGGTCGTTCCCACGGTGCGTTCGTGACGAATCGCCGTGGAGTTTGCGAAATTCTGCGCCGCCGCGCTCCTGCGCACTGAGTGTAAGGGGGGGGGGGTTAGGAAGGTGGGATAGGACCACGTGAGGTGTAGGTATCCGAGTGGGACTGTGGGAGGAGACTGGGGTATATGCGGCGCCTGAGTAAGGAAGGCCGCGTCGATCTTCTGAACATGCGCTGCTGCGTGGTTTGATGTCCGCGTTTTCGGGCGGCGCGGTGGCGCGGTGAGTGGCGCTACCGCCTCGCAGCAAGAATAACCCGGGTTCGATTCCGGGTTCGGGTGCCGCCTTTCCGTGCTGAGTTTGCACGCTCTCCCCCGTGTCTGCGTGCGGTTTTCGACGGGTAGTCCGGCTTCCTCCCGCAGTCCAAACGAGCCCGCTGACTCGATTGCCCCTCGATGTCCTGCGATGCAATGGCGTCCGATCCTGGGCACGTAGCCCTGTGCCTGCGGAGACAGGCTCTGGCTCACCCCGTACAGCGTTACGTGGATCGAGATGGTGACGATAGCACCCCCGCGGTTTGTGTTGACTGTGTTTGGGCGGAGACATTATGTCGTCGCGTTTGTGTCACACTTGAACAAGAAATCCCAGACGGGGTGAGTGTCGGCGACCGCTGTGCGTAACGGGGGACTCTGCCGCCTGTAGCGGGTGCCCGCTACAGGCGGCGGAGTGAAGGAGAGATGCAGCAAACGTCACCGATGCTTCATCATTTGTGCTCCCGCACAGTGAGCAAATGGCAGGGAACAACGCGGTCAATCAACAACCCCCCGGGGTGTGGAGGGAAGCTCTCGTCCAGCAGTGGAGTGGCAGAAGGAGCAGCGAGTCTTGAACCCGATGCTTCTCGAAATTGGAACTCGCGGAAAGCCGAGTGGCTGATTTGTTTTTGTAGAACTATTTCGTTTTGTAAAAGTAATTAACAATAATTAGTTATACATGTTGAAGCCCCTTGCAGCCAAAGCTCGCAAAGCGCTCTAAACAACTCATACTGAGAAAATCAATAACGAATTAAACCGAATTTAAAGAGCGCGCAGGCGGATAAACTTTGCAAACGGAACTAGAAAAACAACCATAACTAGTGATTGAACACATTGAAGTAAAATCCCAAGGCGGAGTGTCCATATATTAGCTATTACTTTAGAACCAACACTAGCATGGTTCCATTTAAATGGGACACCCTGTGTATTAACATGGGTAAGAGGCGTCGTTAATTTTGACCAACTCCACAGACGCCGCGTTATTGATCGGTCCCGAGATGAACGACCGCTCTCTCCGAAACATCTGTGCGCGTGTGAGTTCTCTGTTCGAGGCGCCCCGCTCTCATCGCCGCTGTGCGGGTTCCTGGCGCCGCGCTGCTGCCGCTGCTGCTGCTGCGGTCCGGTCCCGCACGCGCGTCTCGCTGG
>JAZEWT010000002.1:2367410-2382619 GCA_036362905.1 Mordacia mordax
GTGTCCATAGTGGTGATGTTTACACATCGCATGAGCTTCTCATTTGAGGCTGAGTCACCTAGGGGAGGAACAGAACCGGTGCAGACAACATCACTTTTGCTGGCCGTGAGCGGGAATCGAACTAGGGTGGCCGGGTTCGTAGGGTAGCGTAGCGCTCTAACCACTGAGCCACCGTCCCTCGCATGCGCACAAACTGTTCACGCACGCCACCGCTCCGTATCCACCATCACCCACCTTTACCACCATCACCACCACCATCACCGCGGACCTTACCATAGGTGCGTCACCATCAAGGACGGCTCCGCTCTCCCACCGAAGCGAACGACGCTCTCGTGCTCGACACAGTGGGGGGCACAGGTGGTGTCTCGGCCAGTTATGTCAGTCAGTCGATGGCACCCCGGGTCTGTCCCGCGACCTCCAATCAGCGAGCCTTCGACACTTCACGTGACCTCAAAGTGCACCTGGCCTGACACAGGCGCCGGGAGGACGTCACCGCCAATTAGTGGCGAAAGGCGGTTGTTTGTTGTTGTTGTTGTTGTGTGCGAGCGCACGTGTAAAGATGTCAAGCACTGGCGATGTGCTGTCAGCTGGAATCGGCCGCACTGATCATCATATCGACTGCACCGCCGTGAGCTAATGCGTTGCGCTGCCTCGTCAAAGCGACAAGAACCTGGGTTCGATTCCCGGCACGGGCGCCTTTCCGTCTGGAGTTTGCGGGCTTCTCTCCCCGTGTCCTCGTGGGTTTTCGCCGGGTACTCCGGTTTCCTCCCACTGTCCAAGGACATGCTGCCTAGGTTAATTGCCCCCGTTGTCCTGAGATGTTGTAATTTCCTTATCATTCCCCGCGGGACAACTGAAAAAAAACAGTTACGTGGCTCAATGGTTCCTTGCAGCTTAAATAAAAACCGACCGCCACTGATGAACAGAGCAGCCGCTTTGAAACATCAACGGCACGATGCGCGGATTGCCTTCGCAAATGTGAAATTAAAGACTGGTCTCGGTGCCCTGGCGCGGCTGCGACAGTGCAACCGTAATGGTGGATGACACAGACACACAGAGACACACAGAGATACACAAAGACGCGCGGAGATACTCGGGAGACACATCGAGACAGATGGACACACGCAGAGAGACACTTCGAGACGCTTTAAATACCCACCACAGTCACGAATCTGTGGCCAACCAGAACGGTGGACTTCAAAGGAAATATTGCTCGCTCCTTCAGCGGAGGAGGAAGGACGAAGAGGAGGAAGAGGAGGAAGAGAACGACGAGGGGGAAGAGGAAGAGGAGGAAGAGAACGACGAGGAGGAAGAGGAGGAAGAGGAACTACAGTCAACACAGAGACAGAGATCAACCGTATAGACTTAACAGACTGTATGGGTCAAGTGCTGTTAAGTGGGTGGCACCCATACAGATCAGCACGGCACTGAGGGGGTGGGTGGCCACCCCCTCCAAGACCAGTGCTGATCACCGGCTACTGGTTTGAGGCTCAGTTGACCTAGCCGATGCCCGCGACCGCTTCAGAAAATCGTCACTGGTCTTGGAGACCGTGAGCTGGATTCAAACTCGGGTTGCGAGGTTCTCAGCGATGATATGGACCGACACGGAGTGGATCGTGCGCCTTCATCCAGCAGTGGATTGACATGAAGAGACGCGAGGAGCGACGGAGTGTCCGTGACCGTATATCTTGGAAGTGGACCAGATCTCACCCCGTGTGATTTATTTTTTCTTCGAGTCGTCTTAAGCGCTCACTTAAACGCGCTGCAATGTCCCCTCAACGGCGCTGTGCAGCGCTTTGTGACCCTCGGGTGCAAAGCGCCGTCGAAGCGCAATTGCTATCATTATTATTATTAGCGACAGCGGACCACAGGCCACGGACACCCCTGCTCGAAGCGTCGGACCATCGATGAAGTAAAGACTCAGATGTCCTGGCGTTGTGCCGAGGCAAGTTTGCGCTTGTGGAAGGATTAGAATCCCCGTGCTCCAAACGCGGGCATCCATACAAACACGTGTTCCATTAATCTGGTTTAGGATGTTTGGGGGACTGATGCTGGGCCTTGAGTCGAGCTATACACCGTTGTGTCATACGATGTCCAAGTTTAAAATTACAATAGGTTTTACCGTATCTGGCGATTATGCAGGTGTTAAGATCTTAACATAATCGCCAGATACGGTAAAACCTATTGTAATTTTATATTTGTATACTGGCAAAAAAGTACCCATAGTGATGTCCAAGTTGTTTTAGACACGTTGTGTTACGTGTAGCGTTGGGATTAGAAAGTGAAAAAGTTAAAAGCGGAGAAGAATAGCATGGCATGCTTAAGTCCTATATTGTCTATGTGTCTCTCTGTGTCTTGGCGTCTCTGTGTCTGTGTTGTCCGTGTACCTCTGTCTCCCCGTGTCCCTGTGTCTCACACGACAGGGAAAGCGCGATAACACGAGGCTGTGTGTGTCCCCTCGTCTCCTCGCGTCTCCCCTCGTCTCCTCGCGTCTCCCCTCGTCTCCCGCGTCTCCCCGCGTCTCCCGCGTCTCCCCTCGTCTCCCCGCGTCTCCCCGCGTCTCCCCGCGCACTCTCCTCGCCTCTTCGCATCAAAGTACCAGTTGTCTGACGCTCACATCTCAAAACGTATCGAGAATATGATGACAACAGTGCAAAATCATCTCTTGTTAAACCATATTCTGATTGTTTACTTGTTTGGCATGATTAAAACGCGTAAATAACAGTGCAGTAAACAGTTTGTATGGGGAAGCGAGCATAACACTTAATTTTATGCAACTCCTGAAACTTACACTGTTTGGCACGACTGTTTAAAACAGCCTCCCCTGACCGGACATCACCAACTTGTTTATATTTATACAGCTGCATTGATACGTTAGGGTGGGGAGTTGACTATACTTCATCACGCTGGTCGGTGCGCCTCCTTACCGGGGACGGACGGAACCAGAGACCGAATCGATTACCTTTCGCCACTGACGTTTGTTGTGTCGGCGGGTAATTGAACGGCCGTGCCTAGCACGGGAGATTCATCGAGACAGCCGCGTCGATCGCTCCCGCTCTCCACGTCGCGGCGATTCGCCTCGCAATCGGCGCGGCTGTCCCGAGAGAGAGAGAACGAGCAGCTTTTTCGAAGCAGCAGTCATCATGCGTCGAGCCGTGCAAACCTGCATCATTACATTTATATGTTCGTAACTTTGAAAATGTGTCAGTTGTATCCTATCCCGTTTAAGTTATAGCGGAGCATAAATGCACGATCCAGACTTTTTCTGGGTTTTTGTCCTGTAAGTCACTCAAACACAACCACACAACACATCGTTATTTATATTAAAAAGGCGACCGAAGGCAGAAGGGTATATAGACAAGGTTATTTTTTTATTGTTATTATTGTTTTAAATTTCACCCCACAGCCTAAAATACCATGAGCAGCACAACTCCACGTCACATCGCCGACGTGCCATCCTTCGTACGCACCTTGATTTACATTCTCAATAGTAATTATAAAAAAAAAACGATCTCTCATTTACACAATATCTTCTCTTTAAAAAGTATAACTTTTTATTCTTCGTCTTTTAAAAATAAGCGAAATATATATAACTCTCTCTCTTTCTCTGCGGCCGTACGGAACAATTCCATCGTATGCACATTGCACGTGTGTGTGTGTGCGTGTGCGCTCGCGTGTGTGTGATGCACAAGCACGTTCGTGTGATGTCGAATGACACACGTGCGGAATATACACGGGGTGTCCGCAATGCGTCACCGATTTAGCAAAGAAGTGTCGTTGGACGTCAGTGTACGCTTGCTTGAACGATCAGTCGGTAGGCAAGGGTGTGTATTTACACTGGGCTCGCTCAGCGAATCGAAACGAACCTCTTAGGTCGCACACCACGACCATTTCGCAATGCCCTGCCGCAGTCTGAAGAGCCAAGGGGGCTCCCAGCGGCAACTATCCCTACGTGGGTTGCTTCTTCGTTTCAGGCGGTTTTCGTTGCGGTGATTTCTCCAGGAGGAGGGTGGAGGGGAAGGGGGGAGGGCGGCACGGTGGCCCAGTGGGTAGCGCTGTCGCCTCCTCACAGCAAAATAGTTCCGGGTTCGAATCTCGGCTCGGGTGCCTTTCTGTGTGGAGTTTGCATGTTCTCTCCTCCGGTTTCCTCCCACAGTCCAAAAAACATGCTCCTGCATAGGTTAATTGGCTTGCAGACTAAATTGCCCGCAGTGCCTGGTGATGGACTGGCGTCCCTTCGTGGGTAAATCCCTGCCTTGCGCCCTGTGTCTGCCGGAATAGGCTCCGGCTCACCGCGAACCTGTACAGGACTAAGCGGTTTCTGACAATGAGATGAGATTTCTCCGGCTCTTGATTGTGACAACTTTTCCTTCGCTATCGCTCTGGTACGCGCTGTTGAATATCGCTCAGGCTTTTCAGCTTTAAAAAAATAATCGCTAACATGGGACGATTTAAAAGAAAAAGTCTGAGCGAAGAGACTGGACTACGTCCGAGAGGACTTGTAACTCCACGGTGGAGACGGAGTGATTACATCGGCGGATTGTTACAGCGCAGCGCGAGAATTTCTCTCAAGAGCTGCCCTGTTCGGATTTCCGTGTCGAGCGCTCCCCCCCTCCTCCTCTCTCGCCTATCGCGTTTCGTCTCTCACATCGAAGGCATCTCCGGGTGATGATCGTCAGGCTAACGACGAAGACTCCTTCAACGTGAGAGAGGGTGAACGCTCGACACGGCCATTACGAAAGAGCAACTATTTACACGTGTGTTTTTTCTCTCTCCCTCCCTGCTCATGGCGAGGTATCCTGAGAGGTTGTTGCAAGCCAGCCTGCGTCTCCATAGAACTTTGGTTCGACCAAGACAGGACAGAGAGAGTACCGACTACCTCGATACCAATTCCACAACACCTCTTACACCGCTGTCTAACTGCTATTGCTTGGCAATGGACAATATTAGTTTAGGGACACGCCGTCTCAGAGATGAAAATTAACTCAAAAGTCGCTGCTGCTTTCAATCGGCCGTGTTTGAATCGGTGCGGAAATGAAACGCAACGCATTGGCCAATAACACTGGCCTTCAAAGTGACGGAAATATAGATATAATAGTCGAGGTTTGGGGGCAAGACCTGTCTTCATAGCACACATGCTACATTAATGTGAGCTATGAAGGACCACAGTTCGAAACGCCACCCCTGTTTACGAGAATTGCTCAAGTTCCGCTCTCGTGGGATAGCCGTGCCGAGCGTTCCTCCTCCTCTCCGCGTGGAAGCACGGCTATCACGAAAGAGCATCAGTGAACAGCAACTCTCGTGCGTCGAGTCGTGACGCCGACCTGGCGTCGATACCTTACCTACTACATACGTACTCCCCCCCTCATTTAAGGCGATACCACGCAGTGCCACCAACGCATGCCTCGATTCCCGCGCACGCCGCTGTGGATGCAGCAGCCAGCAGCCCCAGCGATCCCCCAACACACGCGTGTGTATGTATATGTACATGCACGCGTGTGCTTTGCGCGTGTGTGTGTGTATATATATAGCCCCATTGCTGTGTCTGTGACGCCAACTCTGCCAGTCCTTGTGTAAACACACAGTGTTCTGCGCCGCGCCGAACAGCCAAGGACAAGCGCCGCGTTTTTGTCTGCGCGCCGCGAGCTCGTCCCGTGCACCCGTGGGACATGATCCAGGTTGGGGTGGTGGTGGTGGTGGTGGCTGGGGGTGGGTGGGGGAGAGGAGGGGAGGTGGGTGGGTGGAAGATTTTCCGGAGCCCAGCCCTGGACAGCTCCTACTGGGGGGGTGGTTATATAAACTAAAAGATAATCTCTGGGGTCTGAGCGAGGGATTATAGGCATATTCTAAATATATTAAACAATTTGATTTAAACCCGCTGTTAACAGCTGCCTTTTCGAGATAGCACATGTCAAGGGAAAAAGATGGGAACGCTCGACGCGGCTATGCCGAAAGAACGGCTCTTGAGAGCAATGCACATTAATTGAGCCGTGAGACCCTACGTCAGCAATTATCATTAACGAGACATCGGCGAGTCCGAGAGACGCTGCAGCGAACGGGGTGGGTAACCAGAAGTTATTTGAGAGAGACTCCTCATCGCCCCCCCCCACCATCAGGTACACCCCCACAAACACCCCAACCCGCCGCCCACTATGCCCACGGGCATAGCTCCCAGGGTGTACACACACACACACGGCGCAGCGCTTATCAATCCACT
Organism: Mordacia mordax; assembly: GCA_036362905.1. Classification (NCBI taxonomy): domain Eukaryota; kingdom Metazoa; phylum Chordata; class Hyperoartia; order Petromyzontiformes; family Petromyzontidae; genus Mordacia; species Mordacia mordax. Next base: position 2,373,628 of record JAZEWT010000002.1, read on the forward strand.
GCTGGATGACCGTCTCGCTCCCCCACTCCTCGCGGTGTTGCGGGGTTCGTTTGACCATTACTCACGAAGCGTACACACACACACACACGTGTGTCTGTCTCAGTTTGTTGGGCAAAGATAGCATCAGCGTTTATTATCAGTACCAGCCGAATCCTATAGAGCAGTGGTTTTCAAAGTACTGGGATCCCGAGCGTCAAGCACTGGGTCTCCCTTTGCCGGTTTAAATTTCAACGTGTTATAATTTTACTGTCGTGGAATCTCTGGTCTAAAGTCTTTGTTGGGTTGCGGACGTAAGCATTTACTTTCAACCGGGTCGCAATTAAAAGAAAAGAAGTTTTAAAACCACTGCTGCAGATGGTCGCGTTGAGCCGCAGCCTATCCCGGCAGGCACAGAGCGCCAGGCAGGGGTGCACCCACAGGATGGCACCCCAATCCATCGTAGCGCCTAAAGGTATAAATAATCGTCTGCGTGTCCTGTCTGTCCTCGGAAGCTGTCGCCAGATGAACGAACCCCCACCGGCCCCACGAGTGGCGTTGTCTCACGTCCACGCCAGGTACAAGACGAGACGCCAATATTGTTGCCGTTGTTGCAGAAACCAGATATAAAACAAGACTGCTGCGTCGACTGCGATCCAGGTAAACAAGACAAAACCTTGATCAGTAGTCTAGTCACATCGCTCTGAACCGACTTCAATTCTGGATGCTTTGAAACGTCATCAAATGTTGTCCTTTCATGCCATTTCCGAAAAAAAACGTATATTGGTGACATAACTTACTTTCGAATAAATGCACACAGACTAACAGGCAAAAAGATCCTGGGCCAAAACAAGAAGGCTGTCTACCTGGATCATAAAGTTATTTAAGGCACAATCTCGTGGGTCTGAATGCACACACGCACCTGTGTATGCGTATGGGCAAATGTGTACATACCCATGTACAGACACACACACACAAACATAGGTGCGTACGCATACATAGGCACGTACAAGTGTGCTCACACACACACACACCGCGCTACAAACCCAGAAACACACCCGGGTTCGATTCCCAGCTCGCAGCCAGCGACGCATACGTGAACTGGTGCTGGGCGTCCTCTAGGTCGACTCAGCCTTAATTGAGTACCTCGGGCGGTGTGTAAACATGGGCACTGTGGAGACAAAGGCAGTCGATGGTGATGCTAACCTATCACATCGCGCGTCGTTGCCGGCATTTAAATAAGCACTCGTTAACAGCGTTGCCCCAAGATACTGTTCAAAGGCTACATCTATACATAGCATGGCTTAGGGCTGTAACGATGTTCACTCGTCCCGGCGATTTGATTAACTTATGGGGATCCAGTTGATTGTTTTTTGTATCACGTAAAACATTTTTCACTCTTTTTAAAAACTGTCTCGTTTGAGCCGCTCTCAATATTCCATCAGCCGAAATGCTACTTCCTCAATTATTCGTGACAAACTGGGAGAGGGTGCATACATGCACTCATTACGAACCTAATTAATCGACGGCATAAGGGTATTAATCGATTACTGCCAGTAAAAGACAAGCATACAGAGGTATAGCCTGCTGGGACAAGCCAGCTAACAAAACACTAACACACAGCAACACAAAAGTAGGTTACGTGTAGCATCCGTAAGCTATTGGAGCAAAGCGCTGTTAGCGAGGACCTATTAACGCCGTCAACAGCACACGAAGCTGACCGGGTGTGGTCGGCACCACACGCAGCCGCCTTTGTATCCGTACCCTCCCCCCCGGGGAGAGCGCAGCACCCCCATGCGCGCAGCCCGCACCACCCGGGCACTCGTGCAGACGCACGCCAAGCACGCGAGCGTCAACGCCGAGACCACCTCGTTCCATCGGCGCACGGCGCGGTCGATGCGACGATGGGCGCAGCTCAGGATTCGCGACCTTCGGCGAGAGACGGCGGCAAAGCAGAGTCGGGCAGCCGCGTGATGAGCGCTCTCAGCGTGCCCAGCTCTCGCATGAGCTCGTCGATGCGCCGCCTCAGTTGATCGTTCTCATTCGACAGTTCCATAGCCCGGGACGAGGTCTCCAGCGACCGGCGCTTCGCTTTGTCGCGGCTCTTGCGCACAGCGATGTTATTCCTCTCGCGCCGCAGCCGGTATTCGTCGCTGCCCTTGTCCAGCAGCTTCTTGCAGTTCTTCTGAGACTTGGAGCTCGGCTGCTGCTGCTGCTGTGGCTGCTGCTGCTGCTGGCGCTGCTTGCTCAAGCAGGCGCCGTGCACCTCTCCAGGTTCGCGTTTGAGCCATGCGCAGGGCTCGCTCGCGACCGCGTGGTGCTGTTGCTGCTGCTGCTGCGCCTGATGTTGCTGGTGCTGATGATGCTGCTGCTGCTGCTGTTGGTGGTGGTGGTGGTGAACGGACTCTAACCTTGAGTCGGTGACTTGCGGGACGCAGCCAGCGAAGAGCGGGTGCGTTGCCTGCAGAGCTGGCAGCACCGGCAGGGGAGGCAGCGGGTACAGGTAGTCGTACGCTGACGCTTGAGCCTTTGCCGCGGCGCCCCCGTGATCTCCCGACTTGGCGAACAACTCCGCCAGCAGTTCGTCGCTGTACAGCTCGATTCCGGGACCCGCCGACGAAGAGGGCTCGATGTAGGAGCTCAAGTCGATGGAGTGCTCGTACGCTTCGCCCAGATCGCTGCCCATGCCCTCATCCGTTTGGAGAGCCGAACCCGCCACGCAGAATCCCTTGCCCAGGAACGGTCTGTCGAGGTCCGGGTAGAAGTTCGCGCTTTCCATCGCACGGTCAACTTGAACGTCGTCGCGTTGTTTTGTTGTTGTTGTTGTCTGAAGCGAGACGCGACGGTAGCAGCGGTTGTAATTCAAGCGCCGTGCCGCGAACACATTTAAGAGAGCGTCGCGACGCTCACCGCGCCGATGGCAGAAGCTTTTCGCCGCGCGCTCCCAAGCCGTTCTGCGGCCGATGCCCGGCCTCTTGCTTGGTCACTGTGGCTGCTGCGGTGGTGCGGGAGCCTCCCTCCTCCAGCTACTGGCGAAGGGTCCCGGGCTCGCGGCCGGGGGGGGGGGTTGTTTGGCACGGGTTCGCAGCTCAGCGGCCGGTGTCGTTGTGCGTGTTGCCGCCGCCGCCGCAGCCGCCACCCGAGCGTCCGTTCGCTTGGAGCGCCGTGGAACAAGTGCACCTCGAGAGGGGCCGCGGCGCGTGTTTATATACGCATTTAAATATGTGACGTGCGCTGTTACTAAGTGAGGCTTGGCCGCTCCCATCTATGTCCCCTGCTTGTCTTTGGAGCCCCTCCTACTCCCCCCCCTTTTCCTCCCCCCAGCCTCTCCCTCCCCCTATCTCCCATCTCCTCCATGGCTCACCTCTCTCCGGCCTTTTACGCCAAGTGTGAATGCTCTAAGTGTGCGCGGGTTTCATTGTGCTTTCGCTATAGCAGTGGCGCGCAGCGCCCCCACCCCCACCCACCCCTAACCACACCATCACCTCCTCACTCAAATTACCACCACCACCACCACCACGCTCTTATAATCTTGGATAAAGTAACACCGTACGCGTGAACTGTTTACCTGTCACGCAGCGTTTCGATTAGTGCCGTATGTTACCGGCCGCAAGGAGTTGTAGGCGTTTAGGCCTGGCGACGCATAGTCGTGATTTACAAGAAGAATAACTCGTTAGCACGACAGGTTACGGGGTGAGCAGACGGAACCCCGTGTGCGGGCAGGGGGCATGGGGGGAGGGGGGGAACAGTCAGGGTTAAACACCCTTTAAACAAATATTCAGCGCTAACGCTAACAATAATTAAAGTGTTTAAAGAGGCTGTCTTGCAAAGGTCGCTAATCTGGACTGAGTGACGATGTTACACGTGTCTCTCCTGCTTTCTGCTCGGGTTCAGCTCTCACCCACCGTGTGCGAGAGAAAAGGACATCCCATCACTGCTTGTATGTTTCAAACAACATTTCGTTGACCGCGCTCGACGACTCCCAGCTGCGGTGACTGAGTCTTCAGGGGGTGGCTTTTCGAGCTGCCTTTGTTCCATGCGCCCTGTGCCCGGAGACAGAAGTGCACCTGTACCGTATCGGCAGCAGAGTGGTGGAAGTGTCCAGTGAAGTGCAGGTGGGAAGAGTCGTGGCGATACGGTTTGCACCAGGGTGAGATATGCGCTCACTTTCCTGTGTCTCATTGCAATTAAGAACCACGCATAACGCTCGACACAAGCACAAAGACCAGTTCATCAATCCACTGCTGGATGAGGGCCGCACTACGCGCTTGTGAGTCCCGTGGCTGCTATGTGCTGCTACACTTCACGTGGCTTCTAGGTGCACGTGTCCTGGCACGGGCGCCGCGGTGACGTCACCGCCATTTGGTGGCGAATGTCGGTTGTTGTTGTTGTTGCTATGTGACAAACGCTTCAACCGCGGCGGTCACTTTGCTCGCTCATGAAGTCGGGAAGCACAGACGCACGCGGGCCGCATGCTGCAGCACAATAATGGCATTTGCTCCGCTCCCCTTCACTGCAAAACAGGTAACCCATTAGCAATTAGCGTCGTTGTACTTGGGAGCACAGGTGGTGCGCGGGCCAATCATCTCAGTTCGCCAGCCGATTGTACCTCGGTCTGTCCGATAACCTCCTGTCGGCGACCCGTTAACCTTTCCCGTGATGGTCTCAAGGTGCACCTGGCCTTTCTCGCCTCTCTCCCCCCCGCCGCGGTGACGCCGCCGCCAATTAGCGGCGAACGGCGGCGCGGCTGCTGTCGGTGCGGCGGTCGCTTATTCGAGCGCGATGCGGCGTCAATCTTCAACCGGTGCGTGGCTCCGTGAGATCTCACGACGCGAGGCGCACGCCGCGTGTGATGCCCTCACAATCAACACCCACTGACGATTACATTCGGGATTCTCGACCCCTTGCACCTCAAGGCCCCAACTGGCCCACGTAAAGTATGGTCTCCACGCACCAGTGGGTGGCGATAGAGCACGCCTGTCAAGAAGACAGCTGTGAGTGTGAGTATAGAGAATAGGAATCGCCCACTGCACGGTGGCCCCGGTGGGTAGCGCTGTCGCCTCGCAGCAAGAAGGTGCTCGGTTCGAATCTCGGCTGGGGTGCTTTTCTGTGTGGAGTTTGCATGTTCTCCCACAGTCCAAAAAAAACCCATGCTGCTTCATAGGTTAATTGGCTTTCAGACTTAATTACCCGCAGTGCCCGATAATGGATTGGCGTCCCATCGTGGGTATATCCCTGCGGTGCGCCCTGTGTCTGCTGGGATAGGCCCCGGCTCATCGCGACCCCCTCTACCGGACTCAGCGGTATCTGACTCTAACATGAAATGAGAATCGCCCACTGTTTCCCTGCGCGCGTCCACGCACATGCGCAGGCAACCTGTGCATCGTTGTCTCCTGGTCAATAAAGCCTTTTCGCTCTCGCCACGCCATCACCCCCAACAACGAGCAAACATCAAGTCAGGGTCCCTCCCACGTACGCGCACAGAATACACATGGCCGGGCCCTCCATCATCGACGCACACACTACTCGTGCTTGGTAAACATTGACTGGAGCAGCATCGCAATTGTATGCTAGTGAACAAGTGATTGTGCGTTATGAGCTGCGATGAAAGTAAGCCGGCACGGTCCGGAAAGGCATACCGGTGAGAGAGTGGCCGGAGAAATCGGTACAGTAGAGATGGGCAGGTGAGTTGCGATACGTTTGTACCGATCAGAAACATACATTTTTTCCACCCCCAGTTATAAGCAGTCATAACCAAACAGCCCTGAACGTTGTTCCAGGAATTATTTAGTCATATTCATGTCCAGGGCGGCACGGTGGCCCAGTGGGTAGCGCTGTCGCCTCACAGCAAGAAGTCCGAGGTTCGAATCTCGGCTCGGGTGCCTTTCTGTGTGGAGTTTGCATGTTCTCCCCGTGTCCGCGTGGGTTTTCGCCGGGCACTCCGGTTTCCTCCCACAGTCCAAAAAACATGCTACTGCATAGGTTAATTGGCTTGCGGACTAAATTGACCTCAGTGTCCGGTGATGGACTGGCGTCCGATCGTGGGTATATCCCTGCCTTGCGCCCTGTGTCTGCCGGGATAGGCTCCGGCTCACCGCGACCCTCTACAGGATTAAGCGGTTTCTGACAATGAGATGAGATGAGATTTTCATGTCCATGTCGCCTCATGCTGTCCTCATTGTAACCTTGTATACGTAGGGAACTCTTCATGCAATTGCAGATGTGTTGGGTACATTAATATCTGATTGTTATACTTATCATGGACATACATACCTTGTAGATCTAGTGGAAGTGCCTGACACAACGCCTGCCTGAGCAGCGTTCTCGAAAATATCGAGTGAGAAACCTGACTCCAGTAATGAATGTTGGTGTAAAGAAGGACGTCATCTCGTGGGATAGAGATATGTGATGGAGATAGATTCTCACATCCTAACATGACTGGTGAGAGATGGCGATATCTGGGGGGGGGTGGGGGCGTGGGGGAGCTTTCATCCAGCAGTGCTGCTGCTAATGATGATCATGAAAGCAAGTTGGCCACTGATGATCCGTAAAAAAAAAAACTTGTCTTTACCGAACGGTGTGTAATGCTGACGCAACGAGGTGACGCCTGACTGACGCTGTGCCAGTGTCACGTGGGCCGCTGTGACAAGAGAGTCTCTTTGTCTCGTCGGAATAGAGCGCCACCGCTCGGCAGAACGGTGACATCACTCGCGCATCATCACAACGGGGCGCCGAGAGTCGTCCCATTGATTGATCCAGGCGGACGAGCGGTCTCCAACCAGTCGATCGCGATCGACAACGTCCGTCCCAGAGTCTGGACCAATCCATGTCGATGCAACCGCTGTGGAGCTTGGCTGTAACGAGTCGAACGTACAGTCGCGACACCGCGCAGTGCAGGGGGTAGTTATAGAGGGGGCGTTGATTGTGGAGTCGATTCTGGGATCAATTTGTGAATGGATCACGGAAGCGACATACATTTTAAACACGTGCAGGGTCGCGGTGAGCCGGAGACTATCCCGGCAGGCACACGGCGCAAGGCAGGGATATATCCACGATAGGACGCCAGTCCATCACCGGGCACTGAGGGCAATTCAGTCTGCAAGCCAATTCACCGATGCAGCAGCATGTTTTTTGGACTGTGGGAGGAAACCGGAGTGCCCGGCGAAAACCCACGCGAACACTGGAAGAACCTGCAAACTCCACACAGAAAGGCATCCGAGCCGAGATTCGAAACCGGGTTTTCTTGCTGTGAGGCGACAGCGCTACCCACTTGGCCACCGTACCGCCTCCTTATCATTAATATTTAAAGAAAAATAATGTTCCACCACGTTCTGACATTAAGCAGATATTTCCATCTGGTGCTATCCGGTACTGAGCTCTGTAAAGTATTTCTATATTCGCGACCTGGGAAGAGGGGAGTATGATAAAGATCACAGGAATGTGGCAAGGCAGTAAAACTGCCTGGCAAGATATAGCTCAGCTCAGTCTCAGAACACATGAGGGTGCCTTCAACGTGAGAGGCGAAATGTTACGAGCTACAGAAGGGGAGTGCTCGACACGGCTATCCCGAAATAACAGCTTCGGAGAGCACTTCTCCAGAGCTACAGAGCTCAATGACTCCCGCCTATTGACTCTTCACTGGGTCCCGTTCATACATAAAGTTTTACTTAATCAGTCGGAAAAAAAAATTGACGGATTTGTTTGTTGTCCATACAGACGAACAAGATTAATCTTAGCAGCTCAACCTACCGTCTGCTTAAAGTTCCCAGATGCACTTTAACATTCCGGCGATGGACTGGCGTCCCGTCGTCGGGTGTATCCCTGCCTTGCGCCCTGTGTTTCCGGGATAGGCTCCGGCTCACCGTGACCCTATATAGGATTAAGCGTTTTCAGATAATGAGATGAGATGAGACTTTAACATTCGGGAAAAGGGTTTCTCTGTGGCGGCTGCCCCTCGCTTTGGGGACAACTTTGCCATGAGCTTGAGACTGCAGCGTTAAAAATCCCAGTCTCATCTCATTGTCAGAAACCGCTTCGTCCTCTACAGGGTCGCGGTGAGCCGGAGCCTATCCCGGCAGGCACAGGGTGCAAGGCAGTGATGTACCCACGATCGGACGCCAGTCCATCACCGGACACTGAGGGCAATTTAGTCTGCAAGCCAATTAACCTATGCAGCAGCATGTTTTTTGGACTGTGGGAGGAAATCGGAGTGCCCGGTGAAAACCCACGCAGACACGGGGAGAGAACTCGCAAACTCCACACAGAAAGCAGCGCCCGAGCCGAGATTCGAACTTGGGACCTTCTTGCTGTGAGGCGACAGCGCTACCCACTGGGCCACCGTGCCACCCTAAAAATCCCAATTAATATGAAAATTTCGGCTCATCTGCAATTACAAAAATTGATTGGTCTTTTTGAAGGGTTGCATAAGCTCATTCCTTTTGTTGTGCATAAAAAGAGATGTTTTCCCGTGCCGCTGTTGCACTGTTATTCTTAGTCTATTATTAATTTGTCGGCCTTATTTGTCTCTCTGCGTTGTATAATTTTGAGCGCCACCGTTTGTGTTGTGATTATCGTTGGGGTCTCATCTTTGTACAAATTGGTGCGGTGAGTTTGTTTAATTGTGCAACCTTGCGCGTTACCGTTTACTTTCACGACCGTGGTTCATACGAAAAAAAGTCATTGTTGCTGACTCGCCCATCTTATGTCTTTGTTGCTGACGTGCCGTTCTCTCCGCAGCTCTGTGCAGCGCTTTGTGACCCTCGGGTGAAAGGCGCTCTAGAAATGCAATTATTATTTATTTATCCGTGCACGTATCGTTGCTGTGAGTTTATCTACCCTTAGATTTTTTTATGCGGCGTTGCGTTGGTCAGTTAAGACGTTTGTTGTATCGCTAGCTCACTGAGTACTTTCAGCTGTAATAATAATAAATATAAATTAATTGTTGCATTTTTCATCTCGTTGTCAGAAACTGCTTAGTCCTGTACAGGGTCGCGGTGAGCCGGAGCCTATCCCGGAA
>JAZEWT010000002.1:2385706-2398602 GCA_036362905.1 Mordacia mordax
GTTCCCCATTACAAAGTCGCGCGACCCCATCAAGTATCGCGATCAGGAGCAGCGAGGAGGAGCAGCGGGGAGCGAGGAGGAGCAGCGGGGAGCAGCGAGGAGGAGCAGGAGGAGGGGGGCTTCGTGTTGATTTAATGCTGCAGCCGTCTCCGCTGTCCGGTAAGAGTTCACATCTCCCGAGCTCGTCCACGGTTGCCGCCGCCGCCGCCGCCGCCTCCGCCGTCAGGAGGCTTTGTTTTTTGCGAGAGCGGTGAACTTTTATGTTGCCACCTCGCTGGCGAGCCGGCCTCTCAAAGTGCTTAACATCGACGCGAGCACGGTTACAAAGTTGAGTTTTCGAGCAGCGGGACAGGGTTTTTTTTTATTTTATTTAAAAGAAACACGCCCGGCTCCGACGTGATTTCTAAATCGGATGTCGGCCGCGGCAGCCGCGGTGTGATTTTGAGTGTCGTGGACAAGGGTAGTGGCTCGAAACGACGTCGCGGTTTCGTCTCGAGGCCGCGGGCAGGCGACTGTTGCAGGCGACTGTTGCAGGCGACTGTTGCAGGCGACTGTTGCAGGCGACTGTTGCTGGCGACTGTTGCTGGCGACTGTTGCTTCCTTGTGTAAAGCGGCCCCGTTTGTCAGCTGTTGTGGCGTGCATTGTGGTTCTCAGCCAAGCGGGTGCACGCACGCGGCCGTGGTGTGCGTGCGTGCGTCGTGTACGCGGTGTGCGGTGCATCTGGGTTGATGTGTAAGTGTTCCGTGCGGCACTAGAGCCGCGTTGCCAAGCTTATTTAGTCCACAGTCTAGTCTGCATCGCGGTGCGTGTACATTCTCACGGTTAACCCTTACATATGTAGCGCCGTCACGGTGTGGTCTGCCTGCTTGTGCCAAAATTACACTGCTGGCCTAGTTCCATTCGACTCCTCCGCTTTGCCATCTATACAGCTGGCACGCATCGAATTTAAAATCTCGCCTCTTACCCATCGCTGTCTTCGCCAATTCTCTCCATCTTGACGCCTCTGCTCTCCCTCTCCACTGGACAACGTCCGGTCGTCTGGTCGCACCACACTTCCGCGCTCCGCTTTGTTAACCCTGGGCCCGTCGGTGGTGGCATGAGATCCCAATAGAAATCGGGACCAACGGGAGTCACTGCGTTTCGGTAACTACTCAAGACACACGCGCAGTGCACAAACACCAAAGTGTTAACTTGGTGTTGATTGTGTATTTGTGCATATTTATTAGCAATGCCTATGCGTGTGTTGATGTAAGTTGCCCCGCATAAGGGCGCCTGCTAAGTCAATCATGGTGCGTCCAATCTCTAGACCGTGCCATTCTAGAGCGGGGCTGTGGTCATTGTATCATTCATGTGCGTTATATGATAGTGTGAAAGGCTTGCGTGTGTGGCAGGTGGTCACTGTTGCGAAGGAAGCGATGGCTGTTTTCTAAAGCGACACCTGCCAGGCGACGTTTTGACAGCAGCCACGATTTTTGAGTTTCTGGGATTTCAGTTCATCTCAGGTGGCGTCTGTGGACGTGTTGATGGCGGCTGTGAACACGATGTGTGTCATGATTGCAAAATTGAATGGAGAAAACAAATTGTACGGTTCAGTCTGATAAAAAAATGTATTTGCTAATCATGGGTAGGTGGCTTTGTAATACTTTAAACAACCTACTTTCTCTTGTGGAAGTATCTGCAATGGCTTGTGTAGTTTTACTCTTTTAGACACTAAACGTAGATTCGGTAGTGAGTTAATAATATCTGCACTGTGAGGTGTTTTGTAATGTTTGTAGTGCTTTGTTGTTTTGTCTCTTGTAAAGAAAACATCTCTTTCCTGACTCTTCCAGTAAGCCCAGTAAGCCATATCCACTTTGCCCTGCGCAGTTGTGTACATCTCAAGATGCAGCTGTCAATGTGAATATCATTTAATTACCACCCTATGTGTGCTGTACAACTTGTCATACGTGTATTGGAGTGGCAACCAAACAATTATACTGTACAGATACTGTACATTACAAAAGGTCTTGTCTGTCGAAACGTTAGTATGACAGTTCTATTGTTCATTTCGTGAGACTGATGTATGTTTTCACGGCTCGATATATCAGAATGTATTTCCGCCCTGTGTTTCAAACATTTCTCTTCCATGTGCCTGTAGTTACTGATTGAAAGTGGCCTGCGTTGCTGAACACGTGTTAAAGTTCACTGGAATCGTTAACAAAAGCAAAAGACCCGAGATAGGATTATGATGACTCAGGTGTACAATGTGTCTCGCCCACAAATGCAAACTCTTCAGCTGGGGAAAAAAAAACCCACCAAACTGTGAGGGCCAATAGAGAACAGTACTGCTTAAATCCACTGCTAGATGAAGACCTGCCCACACCGTCTCAATCATGAGGATTATTTGACATCACTTTGGTTGTTGTGACTGCAGCCTACCACAGTCTCCAAACGAGGAACCTTTTGTGTGTTTTTATATTTTATTAATTGCAATCGTATTACAGAGTCTTGACAGCACGTTACTGTAAGCACTTGAATTTGGTCATGTAACATATTACTGTTGGGATAATTTAAATCCTTTGTCAATCCATTGCTGGATGAAGTCCTCTCAGTGACGTGTCTTGTCGGTCTTGCGGGTTTGTTTGACCATAGTTTATCCCGCCGGAATGGTGCGGAATGGTTTGGGGGGTCGGTTTGCTCAGGACCGGTTCAGATCTCTCATGTCGCTAATGTTAGCTCTGGCAGGTGTCACGTAGACACGGAGTCAGGTGGGAGCAGGTTAAATTGTGTAGCATGACTATTGGTGCCACTGAGGCTGCACAAGAGGATCTCGAGAGTAGGGTCCAAGTTATGGGTTATCATGTCACCTGCATACCGGTTGAATGTCGCCGTAAATTTCACCAGTATTGTGACGAAATTTAGAATGCTGATCTTCTTGACCTGATGCCCAAAGTTAATTGTGACCGAGTGCTTGATGGTAATGTTCTAGAGAGCATAGACTTGGCACAAATATAGTCAAGTCGGCTTCTAACGATTAAAATCTGAACACTGCCGTTTTTGACTTTGCACTCCAAAAATGTACAGTCCGAATATTGCTTTCACTTACAGGGTCACTCTGAAGTTCCAGTTTACTTGCAAGCCTTGTATCAAATGTAACAACATACATATGAATGATCTCCCATCATCAAGCAACACTGTAATGCTTTTGAGCAGCTGGCTTTAAAGAATGAAATCATAGAAAGCTAATCTTTAGATTTATATATTGTCAGCCCCTTTAGGAATTTTAAATGGCCGTGCTGTGTTTTGGCCATTTTTTTTAGACATAAGGATAGCGTTATTTTAATGACTTCCTGCATAATCCCTCATTAGGCTTAGATTTCAAACGGGAGTTAAAATGCACGTTATCTGATATTAACAATAATTGACACAAATTGACTTACTAATTGCGTAATACACCGGAAAGAGAAATGTCACCACAATTTTCCATCGAAATAGTTGTAAGAGAATAGAGTAGTAATCGTTTTATGTGTTATGGCTCAAAAGTGATTTTCATGTCATCATAGGACTGAAGTGTCTGAGAATATACGTAATGCTGTTGTAACACTGGTTGGCACTACCAATGAAATCATGCCAATTGCGGTTCTTCAATCACACTGCATTCAGTCAGGGTTTGCCACACTTAAATGCCATATATCCTTGAAATGCTACGTAGGTACGTGCAGATAGACTTCACAGCGTGACAAAAAAATACTGAAATTGATATTGTGTCAGGACATTACTCGAACTTGAGGTGAGAGTCGCACATGGGTAGGAGGGGACAGATTGAAAGAAGATGACATGGCAGGATGAGGTTGGAGGATCTGGAGGAGCACATTGGATGGAGGCGGCAAGAGGTCACGATGAGTGGGGCCACGCTGGGGCAGATGATTGCCCTGCAGCTGGACGTGAATATCTCAGAATGGAAATAAATCGGTCAACGCTGAAAGAAATTAAACAGAACTTAAAAAAAAAATCCGCCCTCTAACAATAATCCGAGAAACCCTGTAGTTTGCAGGTTATCCGCAGTTTGCTTTTCTTCCCGTGATCTGAAATAGAAGTACAGATTTCTCGCTCTCTCCCCCCCGGAGTGGCGAATTCCTCCTGTAATCTGTGGGACACTGGGGCGGTGGCTTCAGTGGATTATTATAATTCGTGATTGTGCTATTGTCCTGCGATGTTATGTGATTTGACTGGCATTTCTCAAAGGAACTGCACATTCAAAAGAGGCCAGTGTTTTTGCAATGCACACTCGATAAAATGTGTGAATGGCATCGTTGCATGGAGGAATGCTGAGCTGTAGGTGTGGGGGTGTAAATGTAAAAATGATGACTTGCAGATGAACAAAAGGAGCTCTAGAGGCAATTGTGGAAATGAAGATAAAAGGGTATGTGAAATGCGAAAATGTTTTGTTACATCATTTTTGTTTTGTATCAGCATAGCTAGTCTGCATTTTTTTTAACTTGATTTCCAAGTCCAAAAAAAACCTTTTTTCCAAAATCCTTTAACAATTTTCCGCAAAATTATTACGGATTAACTGAGGTGCCGCTTGTTACGCGAGGCACTTGCCCGGAAACCCGTGCATATTTCACAGATAATGGAGTCGTGCGGTCACTTTTTTTCCGTATTCCGTGGCACACAGGACGAACGACCGCAGTGCACCGTGGCTTTCAGAGTCCGCGATACGGTCTCTCCATGGATTTTTGGGATTTCTGCTGTTAATTTGGCTGGTCGTCATAACAAACCCAGAGTTTGGGAAGCCCTGCGTCACATTATGGTGGTGACCTATCGAATTTAGTTCACCACCACGTTTATGACGATTGCTCTAAAGAGCTGCTATTTTTGGACAGTCGTTTTGAATGTTCCTCCTCTCTCCTTTACGAAATTTGACTTCTGGGTTCGTGATGCTTCCAGTGTGGGAGGTGAATATTCATGAAGGAGAGAGGAGGAATGCTGGTTACGACTATCCCAAAAGAGCCGCTGTCGAGCGATTTCTCGTGCACCAAACTGAGAAAAAAACGACAAGCCCAAAACACTGCCACGTATTGGACGATGGCCATTTCCTCAGAGCTCAAAACCGAATTCATCGCGTGCAGCGCGAGCGCATTGCAACGTTCAGATTTTGCGCACTTGTGAAATCGCGCGCGCGGGATAAGAGCTGACTTTGCGAAACTAAACCCGATTGTTTCAGCGAACGAGACACGGGGAGTTCCGCGCGCGAGGACCTCGGAGAGCGGCCGCGGCGACTTGCGGCGGGGGAGCAGCGCCCCCCTCGGCGTCGTCGCCGCGTACCTGCGCCGCGCGGCGGCTTCCTCCGGCGGGCGACCGAGCCTGCGGACGAGCGACCGGGCGCCCCCGCCCCGGCGTCGCCGGCCGCCGTCATGTCCGAACACCCGAGCGACAGCGATTACTCGGCCACCTACGACGACCGCCACAGCGGCGGCGGGAAGGCGACGCCGCCCGGCAAGTCCAAGTCGTCGGACAAGAACAGCGACGAGTACAAGCGCCGACGGGAGCGCAACAACATCGCCGTCAAGAAGAGCCGCATCAAGAGCAAGGAGAAGGCCGAGGAGACGCAGCGGAGGGTCAACGAGCTAAAGGAGGAGAACGAGCGCCTCGAAGCCAAGATCCAGACGCTCTCTAAGGAGCTGGTGGTGCTCAAGGATCTGTTTTTGGAGCACGCGAGGAACGGCCCGGGAGGGGGCGCGGGTGGCGGCGGGCAAGGCGGCGGGCAGGCGCAAGGGGGGGGCGGCGGGGGTTGCAGCAGTGGCGATGCCGCTTGATTTTTGGAGGATGGGGGGGGTTCGAAGGCCCCGATCGTCCGAGCGTGCGCCCTCCATTCGTCTGGCTAGAAGTTGACAAATGGTATCGGCGACTTGGCTGGTTGCCAACCACAGTGTCCACTTTGCTGCATCTCGTCTGCGACCTCCCCCCCCCGTCCACCACCACCATCCCTCCCCCTCTTCCCCTGAGTGCCCCCCCCCACCCATCCACCCACCACCGCCCACCCACCAAACGCACGTCATTTTCGAAGAATTCGCTTCTTCCTGCTGTCGTTTGAGTCGTCCCTCTGCCATTTGCACCCTTCCGTCCAACCTGTGGCATCGCCGGTGCCGCACCGCTAGGCCACGACGACACGCACACCCGTGGAGAGGAGAGGCGTGCGAAGCCGAGATTGAAGTGTGCGCCTTCTGAAACGCTTTCGCTAAAATTTCCGTCGAACATTCTAAGCCGTGTCGTGGAAAAATGGCAGCAATCCCATTGAAAGCATAAAAAAAACATTTCAACGTAGGGAGGTTTTTAAAAGTTACCTTGGCATTTTTGAGTCTCAGCCTTGTGTGCGTGTGTGTGCAGTGGGCACTGCAGTCTCTTGTGGTCATATACAGTGGTGGGAAAGAGTTTGTGAAGCTTTTAGAATGTGCATTATTTTTGCATAAATTTTATGTGACGTGTGATCAGATCTTCTTTTAAGTTCTAATAATAGATAACGAGAACCACTTTCTCGACAGGGGTTGACAACCTTCCTGCATTTTCTCAAGTTGCGGTGGCTGATGTAATTTTCAGACCATTAACCCATATCTTTAAAGATATGTTGGGTTGCACCCATCCACTGTCATGCAGGTAGTGTACAAATGGTGAAAATTCAACACCATTGTTACTCTCTCTAGGTGCGCTTGTCCACCGAAAATCACTCCCAAGAGCAAGGCAAACAACAATCCACGAGGTCACCGTGAACCTTTGGCTAATGTGTAAGGATCTGCAGGCCTCTCTGGCGTTGGTTGTCAGTGTTCCCTAGTACGCCATTAGGAAAACGCGGAACAAGATTGGCGTGCGTGGAAGGTTGGCAAGGAGGAAACCATTGCCTCATGACCTTGACGATTTGCCATCATTGACAGACCCATCAATTCTGAATTCAAATTTGATAGAATGCTAGGGCATCTGTCCGTGAGCTGTAGCTTAGAAAGTGGCTCATGCAGCAAGTCAGTGATCCTAAACACAAGTGAATCTACAACAGAATGGTTGAAGCAGAAGATAGTTCGCGTTTTCGAACGGTCAAGTCGGAGTCCAGATGTTAACCCAATTGAAATGTTGTGGCAGAGCCTGGAGCGAGCAGTTCAGGCAAGAGAGCCTACAGATATATCTGCATCGAAGCAGTTCTGTACGGAGGAATGGGGGCAAAAGCCTCCCAAGCTGGTGTGCAGGACTGATCAGCAGTTACAGGAAAGAATTCTCTCATATCTTCTCATTGTCAGAAACCGCTTAGTCCTGTACAGGGTCGCAGTGAGCCAGAGCCTATCCCGGCAGATACAGGGCACAAGGCAGGGATTTACCCACGATAGGACGCCAGTCCATCACCGGGCACTGCAGGCAATTTAGTCTGCAAGCCAATTAACCTATGCAGTAGCATGTTTTTGGAATGTAGGTGGAAACCGGAGTGCCCGGCGAAAACCCACGCAGATACGGGGAGAACATGCAAACGCCACACGGAAAGGCACCTGAGCAGAGATTCGAACCCGGGTATTTCTTGCTGTGAGGCGACAGCGCTACCCAACGGGCCACCGTGCTGCTCAGAAAAAGTTTGGTTTAAGTTATTTCTACTCAAGGGGATGCCACCATTGAATGAACGTCAAGGTTCACGCACCTTTTCCGACAAGGATATTGAATATTGGGTCATGGTGATGAATGCATGAAGAGGTAGCTGTTCTCCGCACTACTTGTTCATCACATACTCTCTGTAATCAAGACTTAGAAGAAAATCTGATCGTATTTTTCGGTCAAATTTCTGCAGGATCACAGACGATTCTCAAAGGTTATCAGACTTGTTATTCACCACCAAGCTATGCTGTCACAAGCCCCCGCTAGCTGCTTATCTGTCGATAACGTGCGCTTCGTCTCTAAATCATACTGTAAGAAGAGCCACTCGCTCTCGCGGTTTATGCTAGTTTTCGGGTGTGTGTGTGCGTGTGCTTGAGTGTCTCCTTCGCCCATATTGCAGCAGTCGCTAATTGTTATACTACCGTATTAAAGTAATTTGTGTCTCTGGGATATGCATTTTCTTTTTTAGAGAAAAAAAAGCTACACGCAAAAAAAAATATCCTACACTTCACAAAACACCAGTACTTTGTATTATATAATGTATACTAAATAAACGCGTTTGTAAAATAACAGCGTACGGTTTTGTGTCTTACCGTACGTGACGTTTTCGTACGCCGTGGAGTGATGTGTGGTGCAGTTTAAATTGATTTTTAAACAAGAAGTTGTATTACTTAAGGCACTGCCCTCTTCGATCACGAATTTTAAAAACCTACCGTTCAACCTCTGCCCAATCTACCGGGTATTACTAATGTGCATTTTAAAAAGCGCTGGGATAACGAAGTAATTTTCACGCCGTGTTGGTCGCCAGGGTTTTGTTTGACCATACTTCACCACGTTGGTCAGTGCGGGTTGGTAAAGTGGGGGAGCGGTACGCGGGACTTGTGCCCATGGCAAGTAACAGTGGGTGACTTGTTTAAACTCCCACCGTGCTGTACGATGCCAGGTAATGCCAGGTATACTGTACTCATGTGGGTTACTCGAGGTTCGAGAAGTGTCTCCCAAGAGTTACTCTTCCGCTCGAGCGTGTCGGCCGTGTCGAGCGTTCCTCTGCTCTCCTTTTCCACGTTTCGCCGCCAACGTTGGTGATCCAACGGATGCAGTAATAACGACAGTTGCATTTATAGAGCGCTTTTCACTCGAGGGTCGCAATGCGCTGCACAGGCTAGCGTTAAACGCCGAGGAGCAATAATACTCGCGGGTGAACATGAGCTTGCAAACATGTTTCGGTTTAAGACGGATGGAATCGTTGCACTATATTGCTCTTTTTAACAGTTGTCCAGCGGAGAAGGCAAAGTAACTGTCGGGGAACCGGCGGTAATTTAGGCAGGCGGACAATTAATCTCAGCATCAACATTATTTGGGCGGCACGGTGGCCCAGTGGGTAGCGCTGTCGCCTCACAACAAGAACGTCCCGGGTTCGAATCTCGGCTCGGGTGCCTTTCTGTGTGGGGTTTGCATGTTGTGCCCGTGTTCGCGTGGGTTTTCGCCGGGCACTCCGGTTTCTTCCCACAGTCCAAAAAACATGCTGCTGCATAGGTTATTTGGCTCGCAGACTAAATTGCCCGCATTGCCCGGTGAAAGACTAGCGTCCCATCGTGGGTATATCCCTGCCTTGAGCCCTGTGTCTGCCGGGATAGGCTCCGGCTCACCGCGACCCTGTACAGGACTAAGCGGTTTCTGACACAATGAGATGAGATGATGAGAGCGGAGAGAACGGGAACATGCAAAGTCCACACGGAGCGGTACCCCCGAGACAGGACATTGAACCCAGGACCTTCTCGCTGCTCTTGCGCAATGGCGAGAGGTGGGTTTGGATCAGGGAGTGGTGCCCAAACCGACCAGGCAGGGCTGCTCAGAGCAGATATGTTTACGCGTATGCGTATTGGCTTCTGGCACTCGCGAGCTATTAATAAGAGCTGATAAGTGGCACAAGACGTCGGGTGGGAAAGTTACATCTATTTGCTTCGACAGAGGAGCGGACGGAAGCTATTTTCATACCGCCCCGAAGAGCCATTGGCTGGCACTTGGGAGAGCAAGTCTGGGCAGTGCCCACATACGCCCATCCACACAGACAAGACAAAGGTGCCCCGTACAGCCTACACCGGGCTGTCGGGGCTGTAAACGGGCCCGGCGCGAAACACGAGCGAGTTGGTGTGGACCAGAGCCACGCCCGACCGCCTTTGTCTTTCCACGAGACGGAATCGGGTGGCGACGCACTCTAGCGGCACCACGTGCTGCTGAGTCATGCCTGGGCGACGTTATTTGTGAAACGGATGTGGGTTTGAATGTTCTTTTTGATGAGTCAAAGGTCCCGCGTGTTGCCTCAGCAGGCCGTACGGTAAAGCATCTGTGAAGGTCGGCGCGGCGCACGAGGGGGGTGGGTGGCCAGCAGCGCGCCTGATCGCCTCTGTCTCTCCCCTCGTGGCGATGTTTACACACCGCGCCAGGGTACTCGTTTTTGAGGCCGAGTCAACCTGGGGGAGGCTCAGGGTCGATTCAGAAAGTCATCACTGAATTTCGTCGTGAGCGGGGATTGAACTCAGGTTGGTCACTGACCGCTGCACTGCACGGTTAGACCCAAGACACAGTCAATCGGGTCACGTCCAGTGTCAGCGGTCCGTAAAACTGCAGGTGAGGATTCATATCAGCCGGGTCTGTCCGGGCCTGCTCTCGGGACAATACGCTTTGTTCCCGGCACACCACACCCAGTATACTCGTCGCTCTACGGCCATGGCGACGAGTCACGTACCCACTGTAGTAAACTAGCGAACCAGAACAATATTCAGCAAGAAAATACGCTCCGAGCGTAGGTGTGTCTCGTTCTGTGTGGACTATTCCACTTTTAATATTCACTTGGTACGCTCCCGACGGGTCAACTTGTTACAAGCGTGTAACAATCTTCTGATGTATCTTACGGATGACAGGGCGGCGCGGTGTTGTAGCGCTGCTGCCTCACAGCAGGAAGGCCCGGGTTCGGTTCCCGGCTCGGGTTGCCTTTCTGTGTGGACTTTGCGCGTTCTGTGTCCACGTGGGGTTTTCGCCGGGTACTCTGCTTTATTCCCACCGTCCAATGACACGCTGCTGCATAGGTTACTTGGCCTGCTGAGTAAATTGCCCAAAAAACTACCCTGCGATGTATTGGCGTCATATCCTGGGTATAGCCCCCGCCTTGTGCCCTGTGTCTGCCGGATTAGGCTCCGGCCCCCCGCGACCCTGTACACGGTTAAGCGGGTACTGATACTGAACTAAACTTCTGGATGATACCAATGTACCTTATTAAAGCACCTTGATGGCGTTGTCTGCTGACATTGCTGCTCTGACCTGGATTTATTTTTCAGTGTAGGTGGAAGAGTGCTTGGGAGAGTTGATGGTTCGACTGCAAAAGTGGGCATTTCAAAGCTGAAATAGCCTTCACGTGCGGAGTTTGTATGTTCTCCCCCTGTTTTTGCGCGGGTTTCCTCCGTGTTCCCCACTCGGTTTTTTTTTTAGCAGAACTTAAAAAAAACTGCTCATTAATTGACCGATACCATTATAGTGCAGTGTCTGAAAACAATGTTGGTGGCGGCTAAGCACGTGGTTGCCTTTAAATGTTTACGGGTTCCTCGCGCCTCCGTGCGGTTGCCTGATTGAATGGATACCTTCAGCATCGAGCGAATACGGTGCCACGCGGTATGGAAATAAATGGCAATCATTTGTACGTCTCATCTCATGGTCAGAAACCGCTTAGTCCTGTACAGGGTCGCGGTGAGCCGAAGCCTATTTCGGCAGACACACGGCGCAAGGCAGGGATATACCCACGATGGGACGCCAGTGCATCACCGGGCACTGTGGGGCAATTTAGTTTGCAAGCCAATTAACCTATGTAGCAGCGTGTTTTTTGGACTGTGGGAGGGAATCGGAGTGCCTGGCGAAAACCCACGCGGACACGGGGAGAGAACTCGCAAACTCCACACAGAAAGGCACCCAAGCTGCGATTCGAACCCTGGACCTTCTTGCTGTGAGGCGACAGCGCTACCAACTGGGTCACCGTGCCGTCCAAATTTGTACCAATAGATTTTCTTATTTTAGTGTTTTAAGTGCTGGTATCGGATACCTGTATTACTCTCTTTAATGTTGTTCATAATTATGCAGGTTTTTATAAGATCGTCATATAAACATCCGGACTTAACAGACTTCCGGACACCCCCCCCCCCATTCCCATGCCGCTATTAAATTGAGGATTGACTGTGGCGATCAACCACCGAAATTAAACTCAACCATTAATTCCGATCGTCACGTGGCACGGTCCGCGCTCCCGTGACCCGCGTGACCCGCGTGACCCGCGTGACCCGCTTGACCCACACGCCGCCACACGGGGAAATTACGCATCGCCCGTCGGGTGCGATGTGACGCCTGACGTGAGAATCGCGTCCAATCGCTTTGCCAAGGCTCATGAAGCCCCCTCGGTTCTTCAGCCAGCCGCGCCCGCGCGCAGCAGGGATCACGGAACAACGCCGACGTTTGTTACATTCGCTGGGTGTTTGAACAGCACCTGGGAGGCGCGGTGGTGCAGCTGCTCCGGAGCAAGGGACACTCCGGTTCCATTCTCGGATCGGGTGCTGTTTCTGTGTGGAGTTTGCGTGATCATCTCTCTCTCTCTCCCCATCCCCGGAGTCCGCGTGGGTTTTCGCCGGGTACTAAAATTTTCCCCCACTGTCCAAAGACACTCTGCTGCCGAGGTTAATTGCCCTCCTGAATAAATTTCCCCCAGTGTCCTGCGATGTACTTGCGTCACATCCTTAGTATAACCCCGCCTTGCGCCCTCTGCAGGGATAGGCTCTGATCATCTGCGACTCTGCACAGGATTAAGCAGGTGTGAATGACGGCGCTCCACAACGCGTGTTTGTATAAAGTGGTCACTCATCTCAGCACTATCAAAGCGCTGTCTGGCTTGATCCAGGCACTATTCAGGCACAATCTACGCTCAGATCCCTGCTTATTCTCCGAAATGCCATTCGGTTGGGCACATTGCGGCCGATTTGGTCTGTCAGGCACGACCCTCTGAAGGCGGGCCGGCTGAGCGCGCATTCGAATCAGTGCGTGCAATCTGAAAACGAGTTTTGTTAAAACAGCCGGCGCGCACAGTGTGCGTGGGTGCACGGAGGCGTTGCATTTGGTCGCTGTTTGGGACGTGAATTGACTTGGGCTGCAACGGTCGACGGGGGCCTGGAAATAGCAGCTGTACGACGGTGGAAGAATCTACCTGGGTGTTGTCACCCTCCCTTCTTCCCCCCACCCCCCCTTC
>JAZEWT010000002.1:2482220-2494272 GCA_036362905.1 Mordacia mordax
GGTGTGTGCGGGGGTGTGTGTGTGTGCGGGTGTGTGTGTGTGTGCGCGGGTGTGTGGCGCGAGATGGGGGAGCGTGTGATGATCCTGTGATGTCACTGGCAAAGCTCGCAATCCCAGGAGGAAAACGACGTGTGATTGGTGACAATGGTTCAGATCACAATCATCGGAGAGACTGATGTTCATTGTTATAGCGGATCTGACCTCCTGACCTCGCGGAGCGTGCAAGCTCTGCGTGCGGGATTCCTACGAACCGACGATATATTCAAAATCAACCAACGCAAACAACGGACACCATCATTTGGCCATCTCAGCTCATTGTCAGAAGCCACTTAGTCTTGTACAGTGTCGCGGTGAGCCGGAGCCTATCCCGGCAGACACAGGGCGCAAGGCAGGGATATATCCGTCATCGGATGCCAGTCCCATCATCGGGCACTGTGGGGCAATTTAGTCTGCAAGCCAATTAACCTATGCAGCAGCATGTTTTTTGGACTGTGGGAGGAAACCGGAGTGCCCGGCGAAAACCCACGCGGACACGGGGAGAGAACATGCAAACTCCACACAGAAAGGCACCCGAGCCGAGAGATTCGAACCCGGGACCTTCTTGCTGTGAGGCGACAGCGCTACTCACTGGGCCACCGTGCCGCCCACAATAATTTGGTAACTCAACGAATTGATAGCATGAAATTGTGCAAGAGCGAAACCCTAAAATAATCATAATGTAATCAGTGACACAGCCTATTAGATGGAACATAAGGACCGGCTTTGTCCTGTACAGGGTCACGGTGAGCCTAAGCAGATGCATGGAGCGAGGTAAGGCTATACCCAGGCTATGACGCTAGTTCATCGCAGGTGGAAATTTATTCAGCAGACCAATTAATCTAGGCAGCCACACGTCTTTGGACTGTGGGAGGAATCTGCAGTATCTGGCGAAAACTCGCGCCGGCACGGCTTGAGCGTGCAAACTCCACACATAAACGCACCCGAGCCTGGAATCAAACCTCGCACGGCTTGAGCGTGCAAACTCCACACATAAACGCACCCGAGCCTGGAAGCGAACCTCGGTGCTTCCAGGTGTTGAGGCGGCAGCGCTGCTCACCACGCCACCGCGAATCCCGGGTTGTAATCGTGCCGCGATGATTCATGCAGCAAAAAACACCTCTTTGCAGTCCTTCTTCCAATTCACCGCCGAAACAATACCCCCCTGTGATTGACCATACTTCACCACGCTGGTCATTGCTAAGTGGTGCTGGCCATTACCTGGAACAGAACTCATGCGCAACAGTGACCAATCCCCCTTCCATAACCATTCGGTTCCCTTACCAAGTGACAAACGCATGCATTTGCACATTATTGCTTAATTAGAGCACCTACCTGTTTAAATCACTGGCGAGCTAAACATGATCCCCGGATAATAATAATAATATTCGTATAAATATACGGAACGTTATTATGAAAGTGTCACGCGGCTGCCTATGTGGAATCTCATTGACGCGCGTTAGTGACGTCTTGTAATCCCGTGACAGCTGTTCCAGATGATAAATCTGTGCAATAGAAATGGTCGCAAGGGCGACCCGGTTGCCTGTGAGAGTTGCGTTGAAGAGCTCCTGCTTCTGGAGAATCGTGTCGAGCGCTCCTCCTCTGCATCCTCGTCAGGCTAACCAGACGCCCGAGCCCCCTGTGAAGCCTGCGGCAGCCCCGCTGCACCGAGATCGTGATCAGAGAAAACAACTCCATCATGATGGTCAGTCGCGATATGAGACTGTTGTTCTGGGTACCATGCCCTGCAGGACGTTGCTGGCAATGGGTTTGGCAAATCTCTGCTCCTTCAACCTCTAAGAATGTCCACTGTTGATGTGTTCATCCATCTCGAGAGGCTCTTGACACGAGTCAATCTCTATTGTCCACGATCTTTCATTTTTTTTTTCAAGCTATTACCAAATTTTCAATTTCCTCTTTCCCCATAATTCGCCCGAGAAACATCGACTGTCTCCTTCTAATGTCACTCAGCACCTTCTTTCTACATCCAAGTCGTTACAAAATGTCTTCATTTAACGTGTGGCTTGTCCAAGATGCCTTCAGGACGCGTCTAAAGAAGCACATTTCAGCTGCTTTAATTCTCTTTTCAATACTTAGCGACATTGTCCAACATTCTGATGCGTACGTGAAAACTGATCTAACGTAACAATCGAGATCTCTCTTACTTTCGTACCCGTAGAAATGTTTTTATTCATCAGCATCTCTGTAATTTTTGGAAAAGCTATCAATCACAATCCATATCCTCGGTTTTATTTCATGACATCTGTAGTTATCCAGATTCCCAGATGATCGAATTTATTAATCAGTCTTACAGTTTCATTACCTGTTTTTATGTTGCATGGAGGTACACTTGTCTTGATTGAAATTACAATACGTGAGAACAGTTAAACAATTAAAAAAAAACCGCGTGTCTGCGTTGGCCCATCTTGACGATCAGGTTCCGCGTTTTGAATCGTGGGAGGCCTTCAGTGTAGGGAGGCGAAACGTCGCGAAGGGAAAATGAGGAGGAAGGGCCCGACGCGGCTATCCCGAAAGAGCAGCTTATTGAGAGCAATTCTTCACACATCGAGCCGTGAGCGCCTACCTCAATACCGTGACGCAACGCTAATTGACAAGCAAATGACATGTCAATCACAGTAGCAAAACGCACTGTATGCAGATTGATCGATGTTTAGTATTACAGCAGAAAGCAGGCAGTGAGCTTGCAAGCTCTGGATGCGGGATTTCTGCCACACAACACACGTTCGACCTGAACAACGCAGCAACATATACAACATAGACATACTTAGAATGTACACCTCGGAAAGTCTTCCGGAATATTCTATGAGGTTCTGCTGCATTCCGAAGATGGTGCTTCCCTTCACGTGGGGAAGTGAAACGGCAGAACCCGGAGGCAACGCAGCTGCGGGTTACCTGCGGGCCACTCCAGTGCGAGACTAAAGAGAGCGCGACAGCTTGAGGAGATAACAAAGGTGGGAGGACGTGACCCGCACGTTCAGATTTATCCATTAACTCAGATCGATAGAATCATCGAGCGTGCGGGCACTGGATGACCGATTGCTGGATCACGAGCGGAGAGATTGGGGAGGTCACGGCTTGGGGAGGGAGAAAGGATTTATCTAGCAGTGGCTCGATCCTGGCAGCTGACGATGACGACAATGAGAGGTTTTAAGATAACATACCTGCCACAAAGGAAACTTTTACGCACGACTTTCCGAGACCGTGCAGTTCATCTGTCTACGTTCCATCAGAACAGGGCTCCTGACTAAATCCTCGCTAAATATCCATTTTTTTGATGTTGCAGTCATTGACGCATTAATTCATTCATTGTGAGATCTCTGTTAATCTTGTACAGGACCGCGGGGAGGCAGAGCCTATCCTGACAGACACGGGGCACAAGGTAAGGATTGTACCTGGGCCAGGACGCTGGTCCATTGCAGGGCATCGCGCGCAAATTGGTCAGCGGGGCCAATTAACCGAGGCAGCGCGTCTTTGGAATCTGGAAGTAAACCGGAGTACTCGGGTAAAACTCAGGCCGACACGGGCAGAACGCGCGAACTCCATGAAAGAAAGTCACCCGAGCTGGGAATCGAACCTTGGTGTTCTGAACTGTGGGGAGGCAGCAGATGTACACCGCGCCTCCGTGACTTCCATGACCGGGGTACTGGCTCAGCATATGATAGCGAGCGTGTAAATGATAGGATACAGACAAAGATACCCCGTATAGTCTCAACAGATTGAAGGGTCAAAGGCTGTTGTTAGCAAGCACCTATTAAGGTCGGAAGGACACATAGAGGATTGGTGGCCAATATCAACCCCCGGCCACCTTTGTCTCCCTACTAGCGATGTTTATACAACACTAGCTGCTCATTTGAGGCTTAGTCTACCTAGGGGAGGCCCAGGACCAGTTCAAAAAATCCTCACTGGTGTTGACCGTAAGCGGGACTCGAACACGGGTCGCAGCCGGATTATTAGCACAGCGCTGTGACCACTACACCACCGCTCCCCGCATCTTCCCTAACACACACACAACCATAACCACACGCTTTACAGTCAGCGGGGTTTGGTTTTCATGTTTCATTTTCTCTCTCGCTCACAACTCTCCCTCTCTCTCTCCTCTCGGTATAAATTTGTGCGGATCTTGCTTTTATTTAAGGCGGAAGGTAAGCCTCGCAGATGCGTCACGTGTCTCCCGTCACTATCCCGTCCCCCGCGTATCAAGTGTCAGATTAGACGCGGATCTTTTATGATCGAACGCTTCTAGACCCTCCGATGGTTCGAACGCCTTTTTCTCGAACTCAACGCCGCCAGGCCTGTGCACGCACGTGGAAATTTCAGACGGAATCAAGGCACCGAAACGGAGGACGCGGTAGCGCAGCGAGGCGGCTCTGTCGCCCCACAGCAAGAGAGACCCGAGTTCGGACCCCGGCTCGGGTGCCTGACGGTGCGGAGTTTGCGTGTTTTCATCCCCTTGTCGGCGTGGGTTTGCGCTCGGTACTCCGGTTTCCTCCCACCGTCCAAAGACTCGCTGCTGCATATGTTAGCTTGCTCGCTGAAAAGTGTGTCCTGCCATATGCCGACGTCTCAACCTGGGCATTGCCCCGCCTTTGCGCCCTGTGTCTGCCGGGATAGACTCCGACCCCCCGCTACGTAGCTAACGATAATGAATGATGAAAAACCCGAACCCAATAAACTAACTCTCATGGAATTTTTGTTTTAATTTCCCAACAACAAGAAGAACAATGAGAAACATTCTGCTTTGATGAATAAACCGATGCGTTCCGAATGCGTTAATAATCTGCGCCTAATTTATTTACAAGGCAGTTGTCGGGCCGCACGTTATGCCCGGAATGTTAATGTAAACGCTACATATGTCTGCTGTGAGCCGCATTCACTCAATCGATAGCGCACAGACCCACGCGCCGTCTATTAAGCTATGCCGCACAGGCAAAGGTCCCCCGTGTAGCCTCGAGCGACGAGGGTCAAGTGCTGCCGGCGTGCGGCACCGATCGATGCCTGTACGGCGCGTGAGCGGCTGGGGTGGTCGGCAAGCACGCCCGGCCGCCTTTGTCTCCCCACTGGCGATGCTTGCTGCAACGCTGCACCAGAGACTCGTCGCGTGCAGCTGAGTGGAGCGAGAGCCGGGCCAGGAACGTTTCAGATAATCCTCACCGGTGTTTGCGGCCGTGATGGGTAATGAAACTGGACTCGCCCGCATTAGCGGAACAGCGCGCTAACCGCTGCACCACTGCTCCGCACATTGAGTATGGACATTAGTCAGCATCAGGAGCCGCTACAGTATTAGTACACGGTTCCAAATTTGCGGGGGACCCGAGCCTATCCCGGCAGACAGAGGGCGTAAGGCGGGCTATACCCAGGATTTGACGCCAGTACATCGCTGGGCCATTCTTTGGACGGTGGGAGGAAATCGGAATACCCGGCGAAAACCCACGTGGACACGGAGTGAAAACGCAAACTCTGCACCGAAAGGTACCCGAGCCGAGAACCGAACCAGGGATCTTTTTTACCCGCTGTATTGGGGGATGTGTGTATCGGTTAGAGTCTTTGAGCACAAAATTAAAGCATTTCCGATAAAGCTGGAGAGCTAAAATTTTGCACGCAGGCATAACTCGGATGACAATGCAATCTAATGAAAAAAGTTTGAAGACCCGTGACAAGACGATCCTGGGCCCACCATAGAAATGATCCTTTCAAATTACTATTCCTTTTTCAGTCTGATGGGGGAGATATTTTCTCAATGCCAGATACGCACTGAGCTGACTTGACATTTTCACATGGCTAAGACTAAAATAAAAAAGTAGAAAATAAAATAGGATAATTTTTTAAAATTTAAATGACCCACTTTTACCGCACTCAAAGTAGAAAATACAATTTTTTTTACACAAAGACAATCTATCGAGGGAAACAGACTAAAAGCGGGTGGCCAAACACTGACCGTATGAGACTACAATAATCTTTTCCTTTAATTAAAACCTTTAAACCATACTGATATTAAGTGATAACAGATAGTTGTTCCTTTTTACATAATATTAGAAAAACACGTATTTGTGACTAAAATAATTAAAATGTAAATCTCACTGTATTATCAGTCAATCGTAAGTCACATATGGTCAGTGTTTGGCCACCCGCTTTTAGTCTGCATCCACTAGACAGATTGATTTTATGTCCAAAAAAATGTATTTTCTACTTTGGAGTGCGGTAAAAAGCGGGTCATTTAAAACTCAAAAATGTCTCATCTCATCTCATTATCTGAAACCGCTTAATCCTATATAGGGTCACGGTGAGCCGGAGCCTATCCCGGAAACACAGGGCGTAAGGCAGGGATACACCCAGGATGGGACGCCAGTCCATCGCCGGGCACTGCGGGGCAATTTAGCCTGCGAGCCAATCAACCTATCCAGGAGCATGCTTTTTGACTGTGGGAGGAAACCGGAGTACCCGGCGAAAACCCACGCGGACACGGGGAGAGCATGCAAACTCCACACAGAAAGGCACCCGAGCCGAGAGATTCGAACCCGGGACTTTCTTGCTGTGAGGCGTCAGCGCTAACCACTGGGCCACCGCGCCGCCAACTCAAAAATGTACCCTATGTCATTGCCGTGAGGCAGCAGCGCTGCTCCCTGCAACCCCACCGCGCCTCCCCACATTAACAATGCACATCACTAACGTACGCACGCTTATAGATGCACACGGGCACGCGTGCTTAGCTGCGACGCATGGCCACCCAACGCGGCGGTTCCATTCGTGTCGATTCGGTCATCGATTATATTCAGCGCGATGGCTTTCGTGATGAATCTTCACCGTAATGAAGGACATTCGTATTGGGTCACGTATAAAAGGAAGCGTCGTACACCCATGTCCATCGCACACAGCCAGTTAGTAAGGTTTGTCACGTAAACAGAATGTTTTCCTTAAGCTGGAATGAATTGTTAAGCTGCGCATCTCTTTTTGACAGCTGTCCAACGGGCAGGGGTAAGCAGGTTACAACGTCTCATGGCACGGGGAGCAATTCGGTCGGTACATTTAACCCGGTCAGCGTGCCTTTGAACCGATGCCTGATGCAAGAAATCGGGGAACCGAGCAATAAATAAAACAACGCGGACACGGGCAGCACTGGCAGACGCCACTCAGAACGCCACCCCCGCCGGGAATCTAACCCAGGTGCTTCTTGCTGCGAGGCAGCAGCGTGTTCCAACACCGCGCCACCGTGACCCCCTTCATTAGCTTCATCAGCAAGGTGTTTTGTTCACTTGACAACACACGCGCTCTGCACAGAGAGGCGCCCGAGGCTCGAAGCGAACCTCCTCGCCCTGGACCTTCTTCCCCCGAGCAAGCTCGGATGTGACCAATTTTTTTCTTTTTAAATCGCATTTATTTTTCCTTTCTTTCAGTGATTTAAGTGTGTTCATGCGGTGGATCGATGGCAAAAACCCATCTTTGCTCGCGAATTACCGGTACAGTTTACAATAAAAATGCGCCTTCACAAGCACCCACATCCATCTGTCTCCAATCCAGCGGCATATCCATGCCAGTAACCCTTCATTAATCAATCCACCCACAAATTGCATCAGTCACCCACTTAGCACCACCTAAATGATTTCCGTCTCGCATCACACGGATTTCCCGATCGTAACCTCCGTGCACCCAGGCGCTCGCTAACAAAGGGCGAATTTTAAATTCACGATCCCTTGGGTGGCTCTCAATTGGCTCTCGCCAGTAGGCAGGCCCTTTACGAGCAGGACAACAATTAGATGGAGCGACAGGGTGGCGAGCAGGGCTGCACATTCTCGCAGGGAGAATGTGCGGGGAGAATGTGCAGGGAGAATGTGCAGCCCTGCCGTGGTTTCCTCTCCGCCTCTCGGGCGCCTTTCTGTGCGCGGTTTGTGTGTTCTCCCACCCTGTTCTACGTGGGTTTTTCTCCGGCTTATGCGTTATCTTTGACAGGTGAAACAGTGCTCAGTATTTTATTGGTCGAGAGCATTGCAGCTTATGCGGAGGTAGTGTTTGGCCGTTTGCCGTCGGGCTATCGGCATGGCTCCTTCCCCCCACCCCCAGCCCAACACTGTGCAGATCCCTGCAGCGCCTTGGGACCTCTGGGTGAAAGGCGCTATTATATAAATGTAGTAGCTCGTTGTTATTATTATTACGATATAACGAACGGTCCTTTGTAAATCATCCCTGCAGAGCAGAGTTTGGCAGTCATCATATCCAATCAATCTTGTAAAGGGTCACAATGAGCCGGCACCTATCCTGGCAGATACAGGGCTATACCACGGATGGGACGTAAGTCCAATGTGTTTCATCCAGCAGGCCAATTACTCTAGGCAGCATGTTTGTAGACTGTGCGAGAAAAAACACGAGAGTGCGTGGTGAAAACCCACGCGGGCACAGGGAGAACATAGAGAAAGGCACCTGAGCCGGGAATCGAACCGGGGTTTTCCTCTTGCTGCGAAGTGGCAGCGCTACTCACTGCGCCACCGCGCCGCCCCTTGTAAACAATGGGTGCGTTGAACGTTCGTGCTGTAGGAGGGCGGTTTCATTAGTGGGGAAGCAGAGGAGGCTATAGGAGGGGGTTAGCGGGACTAAATTCCCACACCGTGCCCTGTGCTGGACTGCCGTTCCATCTTGGGCACAGCCCTGCCTTATGAGCTCTGTGTGTCGGGATAGGCTTCGGCTAACCGTGCCTGTAAAGGAGTAAGCGCCAATTGACAATGAAACGTTGCATCAGTAACTGCGAAATCACAATGTCTGTATAAATGTATAAATGGTTCTTGTTGAGATGCAGTTCGCTCCATAGCTCTCTACAGCGATTTGTGATTCTCGGGTAAAAAGCGCTTTATAATTGCAAAATATTATTATTATTGAGCGGCACGGTGGCCCAGTGGGTAGCGCTGTCACAGCAAGAAGGTCCCGGGTTCGAATCTCGGCTCGGGTGCCTTTCTGTGTGGAGTTTGCGAGTTCTCTCCCCGTGTCCGCGTGGGTTTTCGCCGGGCACTCCGGTTTCCTCCCACAGTCCAAAAAACATGCTGCTGCATAGGTTAATTGGCTTGCAGACTAAATTGCTCGCAGTGCCCGGCGATGGACTGGCGTCCCATCGTGGGGGTGCATCCCTGCCTTGCACCTTGTGTCTGCCGGGGTAGGGCTCCTGCTCACCGCGACCCTGTACAGGAGTAAGCGGTTTATGACAGTGAGATGAGATGAGATTATTATTATGAGGACGTTTTAGGCCGCGGCCCTTCATCCTGCGGAAATGATCTGCGCGGTGTCGGTAAGCCGCGCCAATATGTTCCAGCTCTTTTTCTGATAATGGTAATGACTGTAGAGGTGTCGTTGCGTGGGCGGAGGATGGGGAGGTGGGGGGAAGAGTTAGATACATTTTATTATTATAGCGGAAAGTGCCCAGTGAGCTTACAAGGTCTGGATGCAGGATTCCAGCGACACAAATCCTGTGGTGGGACATTCACCACCCACATCATCAGTGACCAGGGATCCGACTGCGTAACATAGTCAGCTTTAATCCGAGGCAGCGAGTCCATATGAACGTCGCTGCTTCCCAGGTTTATTCGTCTCATCTCATTGTCAGAAACCGTCCCGTACGGGGTCGCGGTAAGCCGGAGCTTATCCCGGCAGACACAGGGTGCAAGGCAGGGATACACCCCCACGATGGGACGCCAGTCCATCGCCGGGTACTGCGGGCAATTTCGTCTGCGAGCCAATTAACCTATGCAGCAGCATGTTTTTTGGACTGTGGGAGGAAACCGGAGTGCCCGGCGAAAACCCGCGCGGACACGGGGAGAACATGCAAACTCCACACAGAAAGGCACCCGAGCCGAGATTCGAACCCGGGACCTTGTTGCCACGAGGCGACAGCGCTACCCACTCGGCCACCGTGCCGCCCACCTACGTTTATTATCCTGACTAATAACTTGCTTACCCCTCCGGGCTAGACAACTGTTAAGTAAGATCTTCATGGATCGACGGTCCTTCCAGTTTAAACACTAGCTGACTGAATAATCCGCAGTGCCCCAACCACTGTGCCACCGCTCCAGCAAACTCACAACTTAAACAACCATTCCGTCCCCTCCCCAGCTCTTACTCCCGACATCGTGAAGAGGAGGAGGAGGAGGATGATGTGGCGGGGTGACGCGGAGGAGGGGGGGTGCGCTGCTGGAGAAACGACAGGGCTGACGGCGCTTGCTCAGGTGCAAAGCTAATTAATTTTATTTGCCTCTAAAGCTGTGCTGCTGATCCGGCCGCAGAGTCATGGCTCCAGAGATGCAAGCCCTTGGCTGTCACACTCAATCCCTCGCGGTGTCAATCAAGTGCGACACTGAGTCCGCGTGTGTGTGTGCTGTGTGTGTGCTGTGCGGAGAGAGATGCTGTGGTGGTTAGCGCACTGCGCTGCTAACACGGCGATCCGAGTTCGATTCCAACTCGCCGGCGATAACACGAGCCAACGATTATTGCAACGCTTAACAAAACGCACGCTCTTCTGTAATCGGAGCGAGGGTAGGGAGGTCGGGAGGTGGGGAGAGAGATGGGTGTGGGGGGTTGGTGCTTGCCAGTCAAAACCCACGCGGATATGGGAACAATGCGCAAATCCCCGCACAGGCGGATACCCGAGCCAAGAATCAAACCCAGATTTCATTGCTGTGAGGCAGCTGCGAGGTCCACTCCGCCCAAATCACCTGTGCCCTCTGGTATCATTCTGTCCTGCCTGCATATGTCTGTCCACTCTATTTAGACTGCATTGCGTGAGTGGCTTACAGACACGAGAAGGGTATAGGTACTCTTCCATAAGAGGGGAGCGCCTTTGGCAGGCGAGGCTGGGATGGCTGGGTCACGTAGCCCGCATGCCCAGCCACCGCACAAGTGAGTAGTGGATGAATGGGTGAGTCTGCGAGTGAGTAGTTGAGTGGGTGGGTGACTGCCTGCGTTATGTAGCCCAGCCACCACAAGCCTGCTTGTATTCAAACAACGCGGCCGAAAGTGAACATTGATCAGAAGGCCGTGGAGGATGATGGAATGCGTAAAAATAATCCTTTTTTAGAATTTAAAATCAACAAATGGATGGCTCGGTGGTGCAGTGAGCAGCGCCGCTGCCTTACAGCAAGAATCTCCCTGGTTCGGTTCCTGGCTCAGTTGCTTCACTGTGTGGAGTTTGCGTATTCTCTCCGTGTTCGTGTGGGTTTTTCTGGGTACTTTGGTTATCTCCCACCGTCCACAGATACGCTGCTGCCTAGATTGATTGGCCTGCTGAGTTAATTGCCACAAAAGTTGCCCTGCTATGTACTGGCGTCACATCCTGGGTCTAGCCCCACTTTGTGTCTGCCGGGATAGGCTCCGTCCCCTCGCCACCCTGTACATGATTAATCAGGTTTTCACGATCATGATTAAATCAACAAATTCATCACGCGTCGCTGTTAATTGTGCTTGTTCACCGCTAACAATTTAACAACAACAGCCGCAGCATAAGCATCTACTCTGAAAATAATCGGTTTATGGGTTTCACGTGGAGGGACAGATTTATATGTGAGTGAGATATTAAATGTGTTCTTCTGCTGTTTAAGACGAGCGATTGCCAGCGTATAACCGGGGTGCTGTTGTATTATAGCCCGCGCGCGCCTGTTCCCGATGCTGAATTGACTCTTCACGCTGAGGAAGTGCTCAGATGCTTCGCGTTCTCTGTTGCCCTTAAGCTACGGGGAATTTATCTCTGTAGTGTTACGGAAGGTGGGAGGAGGGGGGAGTACACGGTGGCGCAGTGAGTAGGTGACTGGGACTGCTGCTTCATTGCTAAAATCACCCGGCTTCGAATCCCTGCTTCGGGTGCCGCCGGTATGGGTTCTATCCCCGGGTCCGTGGCGGGTTTTTTTTTTCACAGTCCAAAGACTGCCGCGGTTAATTGGTCTACCTGCACGTGGCTAAATTGCGCCTGGTGGCTCTGTAAAGGTGTGGCGCTGGTGGCGGCGGTGGCGCGGTGGTGGCGGTGGCG
>JAZEWT010000002.1:2515725-2530684 GCA_036362905.1 Mordacia mordax
GCAACACCGCTCAGCGCATCACACGCACGTAGCACAACTCCTTCAACTGTATTCGCAACCAACACATAAAGAGACCTCCAACGTTGGAGGCGAAACGTCACGAAGGAGAGAAAGAGAGAGAGAGAGACAGGGGGAGCGCTCGACACGGCCATCCCAAAATAGCAGCTTTGGAGGGCGATGAGAATGCGATTTGTAACGCGCCGTGCAAAGCCCACGCCTGATCACGGGCTAGACACATATAAGGAGGCGCGAGGAAACTGCAAAGAGGTGGGGAGAAGGCAACCACACAGCTAGCCAGTGCCAACATTTGTCAGACACCGCGTCTTGTATATTAGGATGTTAATGGCTAATTCATGAATTAATCATTATTTTTTTCTTAATTGTGGAACCCGGAGGAAACCCGCGCAGACGTTACATCTGCGTAGATCCCCTTGTGGCTGAAAGTCAGAGCCACGGTCCATTCACATTGATGACCACTTGCCATTGTGCGATCAAATATTGTGTTTGACGAGACTTCTATCGCTGTGCCAGTGGGATTTCTACGTTTGCCAAATGTTTAACAAATCTGTTACACCATGTGCTTGGCACCATTCATTCAGCGATTCACTCCTTCACCAACGAATCATCTACAGATTTTATAATTATATGACCGCCAATTACGCTCCACGCAGATACATTTTCCCTGTTAGACAGAGGAGAATAATTTATAGGCGCGAGGAACTGCAGAAAGACGGGGGAGAGGGAAGGTATCCAGATGATAAGCCGGCGTCAACATTAGCCAGACACTGCGTGCTCCGAATGTTAAGATTGGACAAAGATTGAGTGGCTTTTTTTTCCCTTAGCTATAGGAGGAAACCGGAGTACCTGGCGAAAACCGACACGGATACGGAGAGATCGCACAAACTCCACACTGAAAGGCGGCACCCGATCCGAGAGTCGAACCCGGCCCTTATCGTTGTGAGACGCGAGTAGTACCACTGCTCCACTCTGCAGCCTGATTGTATGTCACAGGCGTGTACTATTGCACGAACGCTTAAGAGCTCTGCCGCTTCTTCTGAACGCAAACTAATCATCATCATCAGCTCAAGGGCGGCACGGGTGGCCCACTGGGTAGCGCTGTCGCCTCCTCACAGCAAGAAGGTCCCGGGTTCGAATCTCGGCTCGGGTGCCTTTCTGTGTGGAGTTTGCATGTTCTCTGCACTATCCCTGTGTCCGAGTGGATTTTCGCCGGGCACTCCCGGTTTCCTCCCACAGTCCAAAAAACATGCTGCTGCATAGGTTAATTGGCTTGCAAACTAAATTGCCTGCGGTGCCCGGTGGTGGACTGGCGTCCCAGCGTGGGTATATCCCCGCCTTGCGCCCCGTGTCTGCCGGGATAGGCTCCAGGTCACCGGGACCCCGTGCAGGAGTAAGCGGTTTCTGACAATGAGATGAGATCATCAGCTCAAACAATACAAAACTCTATCGCATAGTCTTAGAAGACAGCCGGATCAAGTGCTGTAAACGATCATCTATTAAGGTCAGCACGGCACACGAAGGGGTGGCTGGCCTTCATCACTCTCGGCCGCCGTTGTGTCCCGAATGGCGATTTTCACACACCTTGGCTAGGTACTCGTTTGAGTCTGAGTCGATCTAGAAGAGGCCCAGGACCAGTCCCGAAACTCGCCACTGATTTTGTTCGTGAGCGGGAATCGGCCCTCGAAGCGCAGCGCGCCAACCGCTGCACCTCCGCTCATCTCTCCCGTGGCAGAAGCACCTGCGCTCTATGTGACGAGAGCGAAGAACTTGTGGTATGTGCAGATGGTGAGTACAGTGCGAATATGTCCCTCGCCTCTCTGAGAGCGCAGCACTCTAACAATGCGCCCCAACAAGACGCAGTGTCAGAGGAGTTTCAATCGGTGCACAATTCACGCATCGCGCAACTGTATTCTCCACAGTTGTCAGGACGTTGCCTAATTAGCCTTGTGTATGGTGCCGGGATCCTGAGCCTATCCCGGCAGACACAGGGCGCAAGGCAGGGCTGTATATTTATTCCTTCCTTGTTTGTTGCAGAATTTTTTTTTTAATCGCTTATTTTATATTCTTTTATAATTTAATGCTGCTATTTGACTTTCAGTTGAACTGTCCTGATGATGTTGTTGATATGCCGTTCTCTCCGCAGCTCGGATTTGTAAAAAATAAACTCCAAAACCCCGTTATTGCTGATTTGCCGTTTTTATCTCGTTTTTGACGCGGCCGTTCTCTCCGCAGCTCTGTGCAGCGCGTTGTGGCCCTCGGGTGAAAAGCGCTCTAGAAATGCGATTATTATTATATGATAAATGTTACATTGACCAATTCCGAATATATGTATTATAAAAACTGATTATTGTGCATTTTACATTTTTATTTGAAAGTCAGATCATATTTTTAGCGCTGTTCTGCAATGACGTGTATAAATATATAAAAATCCAACAAGAATGTTATTGTTGCTGATTTTTCCGTTCCAATGTTGTTGTTGACGTGCAGCTCTGTGCAGCACTCTGTGACCCTCGGGTAAAAAGTGCTCTTATAAATGCAATTATTAGTACAATAGCTTAGGAAGGTGCGCCAGTGCATCGCAGGTCACTGCGGAGAAATGAACCAGCAGGCCATCTGTCACAGAGCGCAGCCTACATTTTTTTGGACTGTGGGAGGCAACCGCAGTACCCGGCGAAAACCGGAGGAGGCAACATGTGCAAAACGTCCCGGGCTTGGGAGTCGAACCTCGGCTCTCATTGCTGCGAGGCGGCAGCGTGGCTTTTGTGTTCGCAAGGCGACTGATGTAAACGCGGCTCGTTCGCGCCCACGCTC
This sequence comes from Mordacia mordax, assembly GCA_036362905.1. Taxonomy (NCBI): domain Eukaryota; kingdom Metazoa; phylum Chordata; class Hyperoartia; order Petromyzontiformes; family Petromyzontidae; genus Mordacia; species Mordacia mordax. The sequence goes on from JAZEWT010000002.1 coordinate 2,518,555, forward strand.
TATCGCTAACGCGCGACGCAGCGCGCGAACACGGACCAGCGCCGTCCGAACTTCGCGCGCTGCGTTTTACCAACGCAATCAGCGCGTGAATGCGGTAGCCCGCGCTTCCCGCCGAGCAACAGAAGGCATGGGGCAATTATGAAAATGAGCGCCAATATCATAAACTCGTAGCTCGATGTTTCGTAGTGAGCCGCAGGGCGTACATGCGGTGGTAACATCTGCACTGGACAGAAATACACTTGGGCACGAGGTGGTTATGGATGGAGTGTCTGTGTTCGTCCACCTGTCCAGCTTTACTCCTGGTTCTCCAGTTTCCTCCCACACACACGCGCACGCAAAGTTATTAATTAATTGGCTGGAAACATCAAGACGCGGTCGTACACGCAACCAGTCGGAGTTGGCGCCGGCTGCCTGCCAGGCTGCCTTCTCCCCGCCTCTCTGGGGTTTCCTCGCGCCTCCGAATCTATGTGTCGCCCGTTGGCTTTGTGCGGCGCTAAAAACATCTCCAATTAAGTATTGTTTTATTATATGCGGTGTTGGTTAAGGAGTGCGTGTTGGCGAACGGTGGCAAAGTGAATCGCGCTGCCGCCTCACAGCAAGAAGAACCCTGGTTCGATCCCCGGCTCCGGGTTGCCTTTGTGTGTATGTGTGAGTTTGCATGTTCTCACCGTGTGCGCATGGGTTACCGCCGGATACTCCGGTTTCCTCCCACAATCCAAAGACTGGGATGGGTTCGCTCACGATCTCCCACGCCGTCCCGCAGAGACACAGCCGCAGCAGCGACCTGGGCCGTGATCAAACCACCTCCCAGACGCATCGAACTCGGGCCGTGTCTCTACGAGATCTCGTTCATAGTTCCGCGGTATCCCCACAACCTCGCACGCCATTTAAAAGTCACGTCAGTCAGTATCTGTACCCTGTACAGCATCGTGGAGGCACGAGCCTATCCCTGCAGACACAGGGCACAAGACAGGGCTATGCCCAGGATATGACACCGGTACCTCGCTGGGCACGGGGGGGGGGGGCAGTTTTCTCAGCAGGCCAATTGACCTAGGCGGCAGCGTGTCTTTGCACGGTGGGAGGAAACCGGAGCACCCGGCGACAACTCACGCGGACACGGGGAGAGCGAACACGCGAACTCCACACAGAAAGGCATCCGAGCCGGAACCGAACCCGGGTGGTTCTGTCTGCGAGGCAGCAGCGCTACTCACTGCGCCACCGCGTCCCCTTTAAAACGAACGCCTGCTCCGCAGGTGCGTCAATGCCCCGCGTTTAGCCGAGGCTCGCGCGCGGACTTCACGCGGCCAAAAACCGGCAGATGCCGGCTCCCAACTGTTGAAGGAGTGCGGCTGTATTATAAACGCGTTATTGCTGCTCGGTTATTAGTTAGGGTGGTTGTGCAAAGGATATTTGTCACAGCCGGGAGTACTGCGCCGACTGTGCGCCCTGCCTTACCCTGCTTGGCTGGGGTATCTTGATGCTGTCCAGCTGCTATGATGTTCGCTCGATGGAGTGAGATGGATGAGAGAGTGTTGCCACACCCGCGGTGTCGTCGAGGGCACCTTGAGATAACCGTGCAAAGACATTCAGGAGTGATGGCGTTCGCCGTACAGCCGCATTGCATGGCCTTCACGAGACAGTGTCTTGAGGCTTCAGAGAGGCGTGGATAGATGCAGCGTTCGGGGAAGTATGGTTCAATGACCTCCCCCTCCTCCCCGCCACGGCCTGCACTACGTACGGAGATCCTCATCTAGCAGTGGATTGACTGAACGGCGGGCTGTCCACATTCATTGCTTGCCGCATTTGCTATTGCGCTTTGTGTCTGCGTGTGTTATCGATGCTCACTGTAACACATAGAGCAAGCATTCCCTATGACGCTGTCAGCTTGAATTAAAACAAAAAAACTGGGCGAGCAGAGCACCCGCCCAACGAGCCGCTGTGTTCCAAGGGTGTAACACCTTCTTGTGACGTCTCTTGTCGATGGCGTTTCATAATGCGGTCACTGCTCCGAGCTGGAATTCATCCCAGACCAAGGCAGGAGAGCGCTTATTAGCGATTATGGTGCTCCTGCAAAGTGGGACTTTATTCCTGGCATCGTGTTAATGTTTCACAACAGTAATCACTAAGTGGGGAGTAGAGTTGAAACAAACGCAGATAAATTTTACGCTAATGGAGAATTCGAAGCCGGTATCTTTAGTGCGGACATACATAATTATAATGTATCGCACATTGATAGCGCCTTTGACCGAGATGTCCCAATGTGCGAGAGAAAACTGCAGAGAGAGAGAGAGAGACACAGTATGTCAGGCAGCCACGTGGCGAGCTGGCGTCAACATTTGTCAGACACTGACTCCTATGTATTGCAATGTTACCGTCTACTTAACGAGCGTTCACGATGAATTATGCGCGGAAGCCGGGGTACGCAGAGGAAACCCGTGCTAGACGGGGGGGGGGCGCGGGGGACACACAGAGACACCGTGCACAAAGGCGTCTGTGCGCGAGTGTCGAGGCGTTAAGCGATGCAGTCCTCGTTCCTCGACATGAACACGTGCCTGCGATTACAGGCTCAGCGAGACTCGTCTCTCGATGAACGAGGCAGAGGCAAAGGTGCAGCCCCGCTGACGATCGCTCGCTCCGCTGTCGGCTGAAAGACGCATCCGCTCGGCAGAGATAGACAGAGCGCCACTCGTGGCTGGCCCGACGTCTTGAAATCGGTGGGAGTACCCACACTTTACCCTACCACTAGCCCGGCCGATGAACTAACTGCAGAGTACACGCTAAATTAGTACTTCTGGTTGTCCTGCTATATGTGAAGGAGTAGTGTAAAGGTGCCGATCTGTATATAAAGGTGCACGCGTTTGCGTACTTGTACTGATTTGTGTTGCTATGGCTCGGTGCACGAGGGTTGCTCTCCTCATCTCATCTGATTGTCAGAAATCGCTTAGTTCCGTGCAGGGTCGCGGTGAGCCGGCGCCTATCCCGGCAGACACAGGGCGCAAGGCAGGGATATACCCACGATGGGACGCCAGTCCATCATCGGGCACTGCGGGCAATTTCGTCTGCGAGCCAATTAACCTATGCAGCAGCATGTTTTTTGGACTGTGGGAGGAAACAGGGGTACCCGGCGAAAACCCACGCGGACACGGGGAGAGAACATGCAAACTCCACACAGAAAAGCACCCGAGCCGAGATTCGAACCCGGGTCCTTCTTGCTGTGAGGAGGCGACAGCGCTACCCACTGGGTCACCGTGTACAGGATTAAGCGGTTCTGATCATGGGATGAGATGAGATTATTATTTCAGCTCCACTTCCCCCACACCGTGCGCCTTTCTGAAACGCTAACAATCGTACCATCGACCCTCAAAGGCACTGTTCTGCCGTCATCATGACGTCAAAAGGAAGCATCGTAGGCTTGGCACGGTGCGTCCTGCTGTGCCGTCACTCCGCCAGGACATTTCATGAGCGTTAGACTCGCCCGTCTCAAATCAGCAGAAAACCCCGGAGAAACCCACGCAGAGGACGGGACGAGAGCCCGCGAGACCCATAACCTGGCCAGGCCTCGCAGCCCCGTGCCGACAAAAAAAACCGTAACCCAGTGGTTCTCAACATTGTTTGCACCGCAAGGTCCACTTAAGTTTGTTCTCCACGGACCACTCGGTGGCGCTCGCGCTCCACTGATGGGTCGCGACAACACCGGTTGATAATGGCAGCCCTAAACCATGGAGGAATATCTTGGCTGTGGTCAACGACGCACGCGCTGGCCAGACTCAAGCCTGCCTAGCTTTCAACATCCGACCGCATCAGGTGCCGTCATGCCGTACTGTCGTCGTTGCCGCTTGTATTTCGAGAAAATATCGGTATTTAGCGAGGCTTGCTCATTGTCCTGGCTTGCCCAGGTTGCTCGCACCGTCGGTGATCGATGCTGCGGCTTCTGCCATCGATGGTAATTACGCTGTTAATCATCATTATGAAGTGTGCACGCGATGATTGTGATTTTTTTTAATTGATCAGAATTAACCTTTTCTTCCACACCCCCCCCCTCTGATCTTTTCACTTCACGCTTTCATCGTGTCATCTTTGTGATCATGCACGGTAAATAGCAACGGTTTATGACAACACGTCTTTATAACGGTGATTGATAACGCTTCGTGACAATGACGACGATAACGATAATAATTACGCTGTCAGCGATGATCATCACAGTGGCGCGGTGCAAAACAATAACTCCGAACGACAGCCGCCGCACGTGAGAGATAAAATCACGCTCCGAGAGACAAACACCGCGAGCGCGTCGGCGGAGGCTCACTCACAATCTCGGCTTGCCCAGCTTTTACTCCGACCGGGGCTCAGCCTCAGAGCTCCCGTTGTCAAGCCGCATGATTGAGTGGCGCGCCAACGCGGCCTCGCGTACCGGCGCCTGTGCGAGGCGGCGACTCAGCGTGAGATTATCTTTTATATTTTAGACTTTTTTTTTCCCCGTCTTCTCGCCTTACAGCGGACGGCTTGGGGCCTCCTGTGGCGCCCGCCCGCGTGCCCGTCGCACGGTCGATGGGTAATGAACTCGGATCCTGGTGGAGAGGAGAGGCAGTGCCACCGATAGAGCGGCGAGCAAAGTCGGGGGGGAGATGTTTCAGTCGGTTCCGTATCAGGACCCGCTTAGTCCTCTACGGGGGTTGCGGGGGGAGTGGAGCCAATCCCGGCAGACACAGGGCGCAAGGAAAGGCTATAACAATAATCGGACGCTAGTACAAGGAACACTTTATTCGGGGGGGGGGGGCAATTTACTCAGCAGGACAATTAACCTAGGCTGCAGCATGTGTTTAGACTGTGGGAGGAAACCGGAGTACCCCGCGAAAACCCACGCGGACGCGGGGAGAGAACACGTTTCGGTAAAATGACTGAGTGACTCGTGACGGGGACGAGTGATTAGAACGCACTGCGCGGACAATACTGCTGCTGATCATGATCATGACGCTGCTGCTGCTGATCATGATCATGACGCTGCTGATGATCATGACGCTGCTGCTGCTGATCATGATCATGACGCTGCTGCTGATAATGATCATGACGCTGCTGCTGATGATGATCATGACGCTGCTGCTGCTGATCATGATCATGACGCTGCTGATGATCATGACGCTGCTGCTGCTGATGATGACGTTGCTCCTGCTGCTGATGATCATGACGCTGCTGCTGCTGATGATGATGACACTGCTGTTACTGCTGATGATGCTGCTGCTGCTGTTGCTGATGACGCTGCTGCTGATGACGCTGCTGCTGATGATGCCGCTGCTGCTGCTGGTTATGCTGATGATGACGCTGCTGCTACTGCTGCTGATGACGCTGCTGCTGCTGCAGATGATGATGATGCCACTGCTGCTGCTGCTGATGACGCTGCTGATGATGCTGATGCTAATGCTGCTGCTAGGGGTGCTACTCGGTGTAGGAACAGCACGTGGAGAGAATCCATAATTCCCCGATCCCTTGGTAAAGGCGCAGTCGTGATCAACAGATGTGTGCGCGCTAATCATTACTGTCATAGTCAGTGTAATCATCATCAGCAACAGCGTGCATCATCATCAGCAGCAGCAGAAGCAGCAGCATCACCATCAGCAGCAGCAGTATCGCCAGCAGAATCGGCATCATCATGTGCTGCATCATCATCATTGTGCCCGCAGGCATTCATCATCGTCATCGGCCGCAGCAGTAAGCAGCAACATCATCATCCACAAGGGTACTGTGTACATGGATTATCATCACCATCGAGGTGTGAGTCGTAGTCAATCCACTGCTGGATGAAGGCCTACCCGCGCCGTGGCTGTTCCCAACTCTCGTGTCTCAAGGGTCCTGCATTGAGACCGTTAACTCAGTCCTTTGTGACGAGCGTTTGCCTCGTGGGTGCAAAGCAGATCCCGTGAACCCAGATGCGCTCCGCACAGCTGGATTCACTGATCCCTTCGCTCCGACCTCTGCGGCCAGGCCGCCTGGCATCTCGGCCGGTTTGCCAGAGTCATCCACCTTGAACTCTTGCCTCTAAAGCGCCGCGTGGCCGCGAACAGATGCCAAGGCAAAGGCAATAATCCCCCCGTCTAGTCTTCACAGACTTTATGATCAGGTGGTGTTTGCAAGCCCCTATTAAGTTAAGCACCGTACGCAGAGGGCTTGGTTCGCCGGCATCACACCCATGACACATTTGTCTTCAGAGTGGAGATGTTTACACGTCACACCACGTGCTTATTTCAGTCATATGAGGCTGAGTCGACCTAGGGGAGGCCCAGGACCGGTTTATAAAATCGTCACTGGTGTTGACTGGGGATATCATCGTGGCGCATTGACTAGCGCTGCCGTCTCAGAGTTAGTAGATTCCCAGTTCGAATCCCGGCTCGGGTGCCTTTGTGTGTAGAGTTTCCATCTTCTCTCACGTGTCCGCGAGATACTTCGGTTTCCTCCCACAGTCCAAAGGCGCGCTTAATTGCCCTATCTAAGTTACTCCCGAGGCCCCGAGATTGTGTAACTTGCTTACTCCTCTGCGCTGCTTTACCAGAACTGCGTAGCTCAACGGTTCCTTCCAGCCCCGATGCAAGTTGATTGACAGCGGGAATCAATCTCGTGTCGCCGGGTTCCTAGCGCAGCGCACTAACCACTGAGCCACCGCTCCCCTCCGAACCCCTGCATCATCGCTCCCCACTCCGTGAACAAAGACAAAGCCACCCGTACAGCGTCAACGGGCTGGAAGGGCAAGTGCGATGAGCGAGCACCAATGAAGGTCGACGCGGCACTGGAGGAGGTGGGTGACCAGCGCCGCGCATCGCCGCCTTTGTGTCTCTAGCGGCGATGTTTCGCGCTGTACTGATACTAATCATCGCATTTGTATAGAGCGCTTTTCACCCGAGGGTCACTAAGCGCTGCACAGAGCTGCGGAGAGAACGGCACGTCAACAACAATGGCACCAGAACGGAAAATCAACAGTAACACATTTTTATGTTTATTTTTTCAAATTAAATATACACACCGTTGCAGAACAACGAGCAAATTATGATCAGGTACTCATTTGAGGTTTAGTCAACCTGAGGAAAGCGTAGGACCGGTTCACAAAATGGTCACTGGCTCTGACTGGGAATCGAACTCAGGTCGCCAGGTTTGCAGCCCAGCGTGCAAACCACTGAGACAAGGTCCCTTGCTAGGAGATGGCACCACCTCCCCCACCCACCCACCCACCCACACGCAGGTGTCGCTCTATCCACATGCAGTCTAAACACGGCATCTTTATGATTGAAATCATGACATTTTTGTCAACGCCCGCCTGATACAGGGAAAGCAATTTGTCATTATTTAAATAAATAAAAAGTATTTTTCTATAGCTCAATCTCCTTGTCTGGTTATCTCACGGTGACATGGCACGCAGACTTGTACATCGCTGATGTTACAATGCCTAGCGCGGTGTTCTGCGCGTCACTCGAACTGGGCGCAACACAATTTGTGAAACGGAATGGCACTTTTATGCGGACTGGAGCTGCACTGCACAGTGAACTCAGACGCCTGATGAATCCCAGTGCCCACCATGGCAAACAGCAGGATGATTGATGTTGATTATATATATGCTTATTATTGCATTACTAGGGCGGCACGGTAGCCTGGTGGGTAGCGCTATCGCCTCACAGCAACAAAGTCCCGGGTTCGAATCTCGGCTCGGGTGCCTTTCTGTGTGGGGTTTGCATGTTCTCCCCGTGTCCGCGTGGGTTTTCGCCGGGCACTCCGCTTTCCTCCCACGGTCCAAAAAACATGCTGCTGCATATGTTAATTGGCTTGCGGACTGAATTGCCCGCAGTGCCGGGTGATGGACTGGCGTCCCATCGCGGGCACGGACGCCAGGGGAACGTCTCTGCCAGAGAGAACGTCCCAGAGGGAACGCATTAGTCTCTCGCTGTCTCCGACTGGTCTCTAATTCTACATCCCAGGAGTCACAGAAGTGCAGCAAATGCGTTCTCATGCATGAACTCCACATTTCCCAGGGAGGGACGCATACATCCTCTGTCTCTATCTATAGTATCTCTATGAGTCTCTATGTGTCTCTACGTATCTATGTGTAGCTCTATGAATCTCGATGAGTCTCTATTAGTCCCTGTAAGCCTCTATGTATTTTTCTGAGTGTCCACTTATTGATGAGTCCCCATGTTTTTTCTAAGTGTCTATGTATTTGTGAGCATCCATCTCAATGAATATGTATATCCATGAGTCTATGTTTTTCCTCGGATCTCTGTGCGTCTACGTATGTCAAAGTCTCTATATGTTTCCACGAGTCCATGTTTCTTTATGAGTCTCTACGAGTCTATAAGTATCTCTGTGGCTCTCTGTGTATCTCGTTGAGTCGCTATGTATCTCCATGAGTCATCTACGTGGCTCTAACGGGGAAGCGAAATCGGGCTTTTTTTTTCTTCCCCCAGAGTCAATTTGATTCAAAATCCACCCCTGGCTAAAGACGAGAGAGGAGAGGGGAGAGATGAGAGAGGAGAGGGGAGAGAGGAAAGGGGAGAGGGAGGGGGTGACGCCTAGTTTGAGAGATGGTACGGGAAAGGGGGACTAAAGTAAATAAATAATACATACATAAATAAATACATATCTAATACGTTAATAAGCAAATGAATAAATACAAAGCTTTCTTTCGGGGAAAAAAAGCTGAAATGATGATTTTAACTGAAGTTCGAAATAAAAAAGAACTGATGTTTTAACCGGTCAGTGAAAAAAAACCCCACGAGTCTTAGGGTCTCAGAGGATGAAATGGGGGTCACAGGACATCTGGACCAGCCCTGTGTAACTCTGCAAGCTGGAGATAGTCGCGTCCAGCCACACCTGTCGCTCTGTTTACCGCTTAGCTTTGGTTCGAGTCGGCGTGAACCACACCATGGGGGGGGGGGGGTGTGAGCAACACTAGGATGTAAATAAATAACACGGCCGCTGTTATCGAACGAGGATCGCGTGTCTCAATGTCACATCAAGGCTGAACCGTGTAGTAGCTGCTGCTCCGGCCCATTCACGCGCCGTCCGGACCACTCGCGAGGAGCGGTGGCGCAGCGGTTAGCGTCACCGCGCTATGAAACCCGCGGAGCCCCGAATTAGACTCCTTCTGTCGCTCAACACCAGCGAGAGGAGGTTGTGGACCCGGGCCTTTGCCAGGGACCGGCTCGGCCTCAAATGAACCACTGGTGCGGTGTGTAAATAAATAAATAAAATCCTGCTAAGGAGACAAAGGCGGTCGGGCGCGGTGCTGGCATAATCGTGTTTCTTGCCTTCACAGGCGCTAATGGCACTTGACTCTACAGTTTGTTAAGGCTATACGGGGGATCTTTGTATTTGTAGCTAGTGTCCAGCCACCGTGCGTTGGGGACAAGGAGAGATTTCAACGATGCTGCGACAAATGTTCTTCAGAGTTTCCTCTCTCGGGATAGCCGTGTCGAGCAGATCGCGCGGGGCGGTGCCTCAACGAAACAAGCCACGAACAGCGTGAAGCACGGCCACAAGTGCGACGTTGTTACCGACACAGCCCCGAGATGCCATCATGCCCGAGGGATTATCACATTAATCCAGGAACGGCTGCAGAACAAACGCAGCACAGAGAGTGCGCCCGAGGCGGGAGTCGAACTGTCTGGGGTCGGACCTCTCGGCGAGGAGGCGCCGATGTTCCCACGCACGGCACAAGCCGTCTTCTTGCTAATTACAATGGAACGCTGCGGCGGAGCGCGTTGTAAAGAAAAACCGCAGGCGGCAGCAGCCACGGGCGCATCGGGCGCGCGATGCGCAGGCGCGGTCAATGCTTCCGTGAGCTCCTGGGTAGAGAAAGACGGCAGGGGAAGCGTGATGGGAGTAATCGCAAGCAGGTGGATGAGGAGGGCAGATTGAATGTGGCGCGGCATGGTGGAGCGGTGAGCAGCGCTGCTGCCTCACAGCAAGAAGCACCCGGGTTCGATTCCCGGCTCCGGTGCGTTTGCGTGTTCGCTCCCCGTGTCCGCGTGGGTTTTCGCCCGGTACTCCGGTTTCCTCCCGAAGTCCGAAGACATGCTGCCTAGGTTAATTATCCTGGCTCAATTTGGCCGGGTGCCCTGATATGTTGTAACTTGCTCACACCTCAACGCTGTACAACTGTTCGAAAGAGATGCACACCTCGGCGGTTCCTTCCAACTTAAATAAAAAACACTGACTGGGATGAGACAGGAGCTGGAATTTTCAAACGGAGGTCGATGAGTGAATGGGTGACTCACGGGAGGACGAGACTTACTATCGGGCCGTGACAGCTGTCAATCAAGGATGACGCGTCGACTGCGATGAGGAGGAAGCCTTTAAGACAGCGGCTCCCATTCTGTGGTCCGCGGACCAGTAGTGGCCGGTGCGGGTATTGTAGGTGGACACGACACGCAAATTCCAAGCACGGGCGGCACCCGAGCTAGGAGTCGAACCCGGACGGTGTCCAGAGTTCCTTCCCTCTGCGTCGCGAAGACCAGCTCTTGGCAGCGGTGCTCATGCATCGAGCCGTGAGCACCTACACGAGTGCACCAGAGTGATGTGAAATCGTCAGCGATTAGCAACAGCTACGTTTAGAGACCCGTCGATATGTAAAGCTTGACTCACTACGGTCGTAAGCGACATCTGAATATCTTCATCGGCTTGCGCAAGTCGGGATCTGCAGCACGCTTTCGATTGTACATATTGTATACTGTACATATTGTATACTGTACATATTGTATACTGTACATATTGTATACTGTACATATTGTATACTCTACATTTTGTCTATATTGTATTCATTGTACAATTTGTTGCGAGAAAATTTGCCGGAGGAGCAATTACATAGGATTTCAGTGTCAATTCGATGACGAGCTATTGGTCGGCATGAAAAAACACGTGTGGAGCGGCTGCTGTCAATGATGGCTGTGGCGATAGCTGGGATTTAACAAGTGCGGATTGCAGCAGATCTAGAATTATAGCGCATGGTGTTGTGGGGACACCATCCAGCAGTGGATAGATGATGGCTGATGATGCTGATGCCGTGCGCCTTACGAATTTGATCTAAAGAGCAGTCCAAATGTCTTCTCATCCCCCAATTAAATTCTCTGGCTTTATATTTATCTGTCTGACGTATCAGTACCCGCTGAATCCTGTACAGGGTCGAGGGGGGCCGCAGCCTATCCCGGCAGACATAGGGCGCAAGGCGGGGCTATACCCATGATGTGATGCCAGTACAGCGCAGGGCAATTTACTCAGCAGGAATATTAGCCTAAACAGCAGCGTGAATCCGGGATCTTCTTGTTGTGAGACAGCAGTGCTACTCATTGCGTCACCGTGCCATTCTGTCCGATGTGATGTAAGTAATATATAAATGACACGGGTGAACGTTATGTATCTTAAACTAAACAAGTAACTTTTTGTTTGGATCATAAATGAATGATCAAAAAGAGACAAACATTTTAAGAGGGTAAATTAAATACGGGTCTCAAGACATCAGGACCATCTCGCAAAGCAACAACAAAATCGAGTCGAATTGCTCTCAAGAGCCGTTCCTTCGGGATAGCCGTGTCAAGAGTTCATCCTCCCTCCTCGTCTCTCCTTCGCGGCGTTTGGCAAAGGAGAAACGCAAGGCATCTGGGCCACCCGTTGCGAGGTCCCGCGTAAGATGCGCTGATTCCATAAAGCGGTCATGACGCATTGACCTATTGACCTTCATTAATCAACGCGCCACGTGTGCTGGGAATGACATCTGCGCCGTCAATCATCCACGGCTCACCCACGTGTTTTGTTTCTCCCGCGCTAACAGAACGGGTGGTAAAACTCGCCGCGATGAAGATGAATACGGCCCGGTGCGCTGCTGGCCACCCACTCCCTAGTGTGCTGTGTCCGGCTCCGTAGATGCTCGCTCGTGGCACTCGAGCCTACAGGCTGTTAAATACACAGGGGGTGTTCGTCTCGTGTAATGTAGTGTGTGTGTAATGTTCTGATCTCATCACATTGTCAGAAACCGCTTAGTCCTGTACAGGGTCGCGGTGAGCCGGAGCCTATCACGGCAGACACAGGGCGCAAGGCATGGATATACCCACGATGGGATGCCAGTCCATCACCGGGCACTGCGGGCAATTTAGTC
>JAZEWT010000002.1:2697749-2712697 GCA_036362905.1 Mordacia mordax
CCCCCTTTTAACAACGCGTACGAACCGGCGTAATGAAGCACGGGTACAAGAGCGCACGGTACACGATTGACTCGAACGTAACTCGCACGAGCGTTCGTCAATACACGTGCCGTGTAATTTGATCGATAACGATCGATGAGTTATTGCACCATGATTTGTTTGTGTGCAACGCATGGCCAGGCGCCGCAAGACCTAATGCATTCGCATACCGGAGGCCGAAAGTGCGCAGATTCTATCGATACATTAGTCACAGGGCCATACAAATAGTGGTGGAAAGATAAGACGCGCACCACATTCATTATTAACGCTGCCTTGCACAAGTATCGTGTACATTGTTGAACTTTTTGGCGATGACCTCTAAGCATGCGCTGCGGGCAGAGGAATGAGATTTCTGTTTATTGGCACGGTGAGCGAGCGGTAGACGCACTGCGTGGCAACTCAATGTGTCCACGTGCTCGAGGGTGGCCCACCGTGGAGATGGAACGATGGCCTAAACCGATGTGGAGTTGCGCAAAAGTGGGTCGGTGTCACTGCAACACGTGTGTTGCATATGTAACACGTGTGTTGCATCGGCTGTTGAGTTGCATCGGCTGTTGGCGCGGCGTTAACTTCTCTGTGGGGCGTCCGATGTGTATTTTAGCAATCAAGCACATGCAGTGATGAATGAGTTTCGATGTATTTCAATGGGAGCAAAATTTACGAACGCCCACAAAAAACGTTGACGTCAACGCAGAATCTTCTGGTTCGGGTGCCTTTTGTGGGCTTTGCATTATCTTTGTCGACGTGGGTTTGTTTTTGTCAGACACTCCCAATTTCCTCCCACACTCGGCCTCACCCGAGTTGTCCCTGTGTCCCGATTTTGTGGCTTGCTTACCCCTGTCCGCTGGACATTTGTTCAAGGAACCGCACAACTTCCAGCGTTATAAACGCCGACAGACTCATGTCGCCTGCCGCGCGGACAACATACAGTGTGGGTGTGTGCACCCGTTAACAGGATTCCGTAAGAACCTGTTGGACAAGGTTTCCACAGGGCGCGGCCCTCCTGCGGATTCTCATCTCATTGTCAGAAACCGCTTAGTCCTGTACAGGGTCGCGGTGAGCCGGAGCCTAACCCAGTAGACACAGGGCGCAAGGCAGGGATATACCCACCATCGAACGCCAGTCCATCACCGGGCACTGCGGGCAATTTAGTCTGCAAGCCAATTAACCTATGCAGCGGCATGTTTTTTGAACTGTGAGGAAACCAGAGTGCCCGGTGGAGAACATGCAAACGCCACACAGGCACTCGAGCCGAGATTCGAACCCGGGACCTTCTCGCTGTGAGGCGACCGCCCTATCCACTGGGCCACCGTGCATTCATATCGGACCCTTGAATTCCCCTGCAAACTTAATTTTATGTGACAAAGGAGTGTTGACTGAAGGAAGCTCCTTTGCATGTACATTTTTTTATTTCTGGTGACCGATGTAAATAGAGATGTGAATTGAAACTGACAGGCCAAGCGTAGACTACAAGGTAATGTAAGATGGATAAGGCTATCGCTCTCCTTATCAGTTATGAATACAATGCACAATTCCACATTTCGACCAGGACGAGACTCTGCTGAAGTGCAGAACCAAGCTCGGCGTGAGCCTGTTTTAAAAGTGGTCTTTTTTTTTCTCGGTAGTTTAATTTTTTATGAATGTCACTGCTGCGGAGGTCTGTCGAACGCGCACGAGGAAACCTATTCCAGGTTGTAATTTTATACCGGGGGAAATATTCCAGTTGATTGGTTGCATCGCTACTCTGCAAATTAGGGACCCCAATGAGTTGCTTTGGGCCAAAAGCGCAGCTTGCTTGCATCGAGCATCACTGTTGACACCATGGCAGGTGTCAAATGTCACTCAAGTCTCTTCAGTCGCAGGTTGTACGTCTCGAGGTATGCTTCCGCATCTCCAACACATTTGAAAGCGTACCCCCACTGGAAGCTTTCCCTGCGTGGATAAGCGATATCTGTACTCGGCTTGCAAACTGACGTTAGTGAGCCAGTAGGTGGGTGGGCAGGATTGATTTCTACATATAATCCCTCTGGAGAAAATGTACCAAGTGGATTTTTTTAATGTTCTGGCTGCTTAATTTTACCCTTATTGCTAATTGTCGTGTTTCGCTGTTAATGTCATTGACGTTTTATTGTACTGCACCTTGGCTTACGTTTGGAATGGGCTTTTCTAACTTATTAATTTGAAGGTATTGCTTTAAAATATTAATTTCAAAGTTTCGCCCGTTGCTGGGCAATTCCTACCTTGTTCTAAACGAAACTGCTTTTTCCGCAGGTGCAAACCGCCGCTGGCGCCCTCGTGGCCGCCCCCAGAAGGTCCAGGCCACAAATCCTGGTGCGGAGTTTGAGGAAGAGTTCAACTTTGAGGTCGCCAATGCGCAGCTCGACCGAGAGGAGTTGGACAAGGAGTTCCAGGGCAACAAGACCAAGCAAGGAGATGGTGCGCTTGTCGAACAAAATCTTAGGATGACCACACTCGCCACCACCTGCTCGCCACCATTCATGTAGCAAATCTCACCTTTAAACGTTTCTAAAGGCCGCTTTTAAATGTGCGGGTTAGCTCCAGGCTCACCGATTTGGGCCCCATTCGCCAACGGTTGGGGTGTTGGTGCATTATTTAACCGATGCATTCTTTATTTAAAGTTTGCTTCCTTTAGTCGGCGGGTCTTTGGATCGTTATTTTTGAAGCTTCCTCCCAGACGTGCACACAAAGGGAAAAACCTAATAGTTTAACTCCAGACCTGTTAATAAAGGACTTGCTCGAACCTCCCCCTTCATCACTGACAATCGGAAGCATACCATCTGAGACGCACGAGATATTACCAACCGCACGTTGGTGCCAGACTGCGCCAGCATTGCTCTGCTGGTAAACAGTCGCACCACCAAGGGTTTATTTCTCCCCTACATTTCACGCGTGCCAGGTGTGGGTTGTAGTAATAAAGAACCGTAGACCTGCAGAGTGTAGCTTGTCCAGTGTCACGATAATTCATTCCACTGCCCCTTCGCTGCTGATGACTTTATCCCGGACTGGCGTTAGTGACCTTCGAGACTTCATATTGGTCTTTTTAGACCACGATGCACTCGGTCATCTTTTGTTGTTGGAAGAAACTGCTAAGGGCAACCATCACTGGCCATTGTAGCCGCATTATTCGCTACAATGTTGAAACGGTTCATCGAATGAATCTGTTTGTTGCTCCCTCTAGTGGTTTACCGTAGGGATCAGTGATCTGCGCTGCAAATCCAGTCACCAGCGTTCAAACCCCCCCCCCCCAACGTTAACGCCAATGATGATCACTGAAGTGATTCTGGGTCTCCCCAAGGTCACCTCGTACATCTCGGGAATTGTAGTCCATGCAATAAGTAATCCAGTGTGAAGCCACGCTAAGTGTTATCGCAACCCCACGGATTGAAACCGTTTTAATCATTAAGAACCGTGGACTGTGGTAAGCCTGGCTGATGGAGATTGAGACTACCTTGTAAAGTCACTTCCAAATGAGGGAAATGTATCGCGGATGACTTTTCCAATGGAAATGCAGCAATGACATCGTATCGTGCAAATACCTGAAATATTGCAAAACGTAAGCTGATGATCGTGAGCCTTGCTCATGGCCGATGTTTGCTATCTAGACCGACTTCAGCAGGCCACCCATTAAATGCTGCCACCTGTGTTGCTGTGCTGCAGACAAGCGGAGGGAACCAAGCAGAAGCGCTCTCGTGTTTCCTGATAACTGCTTCTACGACAAAACAAAATGCTTCTTTGACAACATTTCCGAAGATAGCAGGTAATTATTGCTGTCGTGTCTCCATCCACAGGCTTGCCCTCTCGAACGTAGGGTTAGGCGCTGCTCTAATCGATGTCAATCTGTCACGTGGCTAGAGGTATTCACTCTGATGAATGCCGCGGGTATATTAACTGACATAAAATACACTCCGACTGCTTGGCCGTCGCCATTTAAAGAATATTAACATGAGGGCGGCACGGTGGCCCAGTGGGTAGCGCTGTCGCCTCACAGCAAGAGTGTCCCGGGTTCAAATCTCGGCTCGGGTGCTGCTTTCTGTGTGGAGTTTGCGAGTTCTCTCCCCGGGTATGCGTCGGTTTTTGCCGGGCACTCCTGTTTCCTCCCACAGCCCAAAAACCATGCTGTTGCACAGGTTAATTGGCTCGTAGACTAAATTGCCCTCAGTGCCCGATAATGGACTGGCGTCCCATCGTGAGTATATCTCTACCTTGCGCCCTGTGTCTACCGGGATAGGCTCCGGCTCACCGCGAACCTGTACAGGATTAAGCCGTTCTGACAATGAGATGATGACCATGAAGGCAGTCGAGACCAATATTTACATAAAGTACTTTAAAGTTTGTCAATTTAGAAACCCTTCAGAGAGCTTTACAACACTTTCACATGAACCGCCCCCCCCCCCCGAACAACCACAAGTCCACCGTGCATTAAAGATGAATGACATGTCACCAAGATGAGTAGGCCACTGTGTAAGGTCATCACCGAAAATATTGGAAGATGCCCTACAAGTGAGTATTTGTTTCTGTTGTGGCACGTAGCGTGAGCACACCGTTTCAGCGTCGCACCTTTTTTGTTACTTTTTAAAAAATTTCTCCCCAATTTTGTTTTAATTTTGCAAAGGAACCGGCGTGTAACCTGGGCCGAGGAGCGGCGTCTGAACGTCCAGACGTTCGGCGTGAACCTCCCTGTAACGCGCGGCCGCCGCTTCTGGCCCGTGAGGGGCCGCTCGTCCTGGTTCAACCGCGGGGCCCTGCGACGCGGAGACGGGCGGCCCAGCTTTTCCAGAGCCGGCGGGGTGCAGTCTTCCCGGCCAGCCAAATTGCAAGCCTAGGTGAAAGGAGTGCGTGCAGGTGAGGGCAGGGAATGACTGCTTGGGTTGAACGCTGGGAAGTTCGTTCTTTGGAGGCTTCCGTTGTCCGTTGTATTCCTGACCGTGTGTTAACGTGCACTGGGTAAATACCCAGTTATCGATCTTAAGTGGGTAAACAGGTTAAATGTTCGGATTTGCTCTTGTCTGGCATACATTGGTCTCTAACCAAACCCCGTGAGGGGACAAGGAAGCCTGCACTGATTATCGGTCTAAGTACACTTTCCAAAGTCTGCTCCAATCAAATGGGTTCAATTTTAAGTTTCACAGATTGCCGCCAGCAAAACTGGTGAATAGTAACATGCTATGTTTGTGCTAAACAGCACGTTCGCTCAGTGTACGACAACATCTGTGTTAAGTAGCTGTTGAGGTGGATCTACGGCACGTTTGCGCGCTCTAGTCCACAACACGATCATGTTTTTAGTAATGGCTGTGAAGTGCCTAAAATCGGTGCCATTGTAGAATCTGATCTGACCTTGGAGGCTTCTCATTGTGAGATCAGAATGTGCGAGGCTGGTTGTATCGCCAAGATAATCCCATGTTTTCGTGACGTCAGGACACCTCTTGTGACCTGTGTACTATTTCAATTGACACGTGGTTATTTGGCAACGGTCTTACGTCAATGTATAGATTTAATGAGGATATTGCATGGCTTAGAGTCCTTAAGTTGTTGGGAAAAATCCGGACTGACAATTCTCAATGATAATTGCACCTTTTCTAGTGTTTAGTGTCAGGGTGAACCTGTAACGTGTGCGTTTTTTTCATTTCAGGGTGAAGAACCGCACTTACTCCCAAGTGTACATATATTGGGGATTTGCTTTATAAAAACTAATGTTTATAGTCTCAGGACTTCAGGAGGGGTAGTGCAGTCTGCACGCTTTTGCTAGTTTACGTGTGATTTAATGTATATGGTGTGTAAATAGATAAACACCTCGTTTGGTTGTGGAACGGTTCACACTTAATTGTACATATAGTTTGAAAGCTTTAGCCGGTAGGCGAGCTAATATTTCTCTGTAAAGTTGCATTTGTAAAACGTTAAACTTTACACTTAAAGAAATATAAAAATGGGTGCTTTTGTGCAGCTGAAATGGGCACGAATATGGCCATTTTATACCAATGACATTGTGCTTGCATTTCACAATGACATTTAAATGTTAGGGTTATGGCTGCATTGGCTGTGCAAATAGCTGGCAAATTACTGTTGGAGTCATACCAGTAAATTGTTGAAATCGCTGCATTGCTTTTAGGTGCCTGTAATATTTAGATCTCTGAAGTGCAATGCATGTTTGGGGTGGTTATGGATGTCAACTAGATTTGGAACGTGAAGCGCCTTGCCAAATGAATTGAGGCGTTCCCTCGTCCAGTGTGACCCCCGATTTAACATTGACCTCGTGCTAGGCGGTAATGCACACATTGGCTTGACCTTTGGTTGTCCACAGCGATGTTTCTCACCCCAGTCATGTTGACCCCACCATGGGTGCTGCTCAATCATCGGATAGTACGAGGTGCCGTTCATTGCGTGAAACAAGAATTATTGGTATCTCGGTTATGAACGGGGTGAGCTTGGTGAGGAGCGAGGGTGAGTGTTATGGAAGGACATGAGTTGGGTAACTCTTGTCTAGAACCGGTTTCTTTTTTTAGATGGTAAAATCCTCCAGTTGGCCTTTACTGGGGACGGTACGGCCCGTTGGCTATTAAGTTTGTTTTGGCACAGACCTTTAATTAAATAGTGCGTGAGATCGCTGGTGCCGATTATGTGGATTTTGTCCCTGTGCAACAGTTTGACTGACGGTGGGAGTCAAGTGAACTAGTTTTTCATGACCTCTTTTGTGTTTTTTAGTGATGGATATCTTTATCGTGAAGAGGGTTTGATGTGCGGTCTGCGCTTTTTATGATAACTTTTCTTTTTCTTATGGCTTTCATCGCAAGAGAAGATAGACGTTTGCGTTAAACAAATGGTATTGTTCTGACACTTGCGGGAAAAGTTTAACATTGTTGAGCGTAGTTTTTCAAATGATCAGCAACAAAGGCATCCTTAAGTTTCCGATTGCGTTTAATTAAAATAAATGTGAACGACCAGGCAGTTGTGGATCTATATACCTCCGATATGCTCACCTAGAGGTTCATTTAAGGACCGCCAAATGCTGAGCAAGATGGATTGATATAATGGTTGGCAGTAAAACATTATAAACCTAACTCCTTGCCCTTTATTCCCAGCCACAGCTAAAATGATTGGCGCATAATTATATAAACTACTCCTGGTCACCTTATTCAGAAACTTGCACTGAAATGCTATGTGCAGTGTGGTCAAATATCCAAGTTCGTTGTGTTGAGACCTGCCTTGTGTTTCGCTTTTCATTGAGGACACCATGTTGGGATTGTGGTTGAACAGCCAACAGTACAAAGCCTGTCTCTCTGCTTCGCTGCGCGTATGGTGTTTAGTAAGTTTGTGTTGCACTTTTGCGGATGTGATCTGTACTCATTTGAATAAAGGCGCGCACTCATGCAATACCCCCCCTCCGAGAATGTTTTATGGCCACAAGCCATATGGGGCTTGTGGCTCGTTTCCACATCTCTAATTGTTCTGGAAGTCCAAAATACTTTAACACACCTTGTGACCACCCTAAGTACCCTTGATCAGCACTCCTACAGATTATAACAGGTTTTACAGTATCTGGCGATTATGCAGGTGTTAAGATCTTTGTGTATACTGGCAAAATATGCAATTATGCAGGTGTTAATATCTTAAACACTAAAATAGACATTTTACAATGCGTCCAGTTTGCAGAAGCCACACATACTAGTGACCGACCTTCACCAGGCTGTGGCTTTCTTTTGAGCCTATTTGCCGGTGTCAGCCGTTGCCAAAAGGCAGTCAGCTCAGGACAACGCGGTATCTATGCTTTATAGCTTAGGTGGAGCTATTAACGCTATGGGTACTTTTTTGCCAGTATACATATATAAGATCTTAACACCTGCATAATCGCCAGATACGGTAAAACCTGTTGTAATCTTATATATGTATACTGGCAAAAAAGTACCCATAGCACGTGCCACATGGGTTAAGACCTGTCTGGCTAATCGAGCACTATGAAGTGATACAATGAGACACTTTAGCGAATAAGCGTTTAAATCAAAGGGAGGATATTAAGTGAGCGGAACGGAGACTTTAAAATTTAACGGCGTTTTTGAATTTCACACGAACAGATTGGACGATCGAATGAGAGGCTTGGCTGAGTGCAAAAAATGAATCTTGAGCAAGTGAAGTAAGAATAAGATGAGAAACCGACTACTGTCTCCTAACGTGGAAGACAACACAATGCTCACACGGGTAACCCAAGATGCTTTTAAAGAGCAAATCTCGAAAGGCACTGAATTCAACAAACACATCTCGAATAAGTATTCCAGCGAGGTGACGATGATTAGGCCGTAAAGAAACTGGTGAGACTACCGACCTGGAATAACATTGTGGACGATAGATGGACACTGAGTGGTAGTCGCACCAATTCTTGCTTTGACATTGGTGATGCTGTCTAACCAAGTCGGATAGGTGGTGAGGGACACGTGCTGAGTCAGTGTGGTGAGTACGCAGCAGTAAGGCGTATGGTGAGTGGCGTGGTGTAAATGGCTTTTGGTGCTGGTCAGGAGGGCTGAGTGCGTTAAGCAGATGGGTAGAGAAACCGGTAAATGGGAAGAACAGCGCCGAGAAGACCTAAGCCAGCGAATGGCAGAAAACTCCGCCTAGGATGGGATGCCCTCTAGTGTACTCTATTATAAAGCCATTTCGTGTTCTCGCCGTGTCCGCGTGGGGTTTGCCTAGTGCTCCGGTTTCCTCCCACCGTCCAGAAACACACTCCTGTCCAGGTTTAATTGGCTTGTTGAGTAAATTGTCCCCAGTGCCCTGCGATATACTGGCGTCACATTCTACGTATAGCTCTACTGTCTGCCGGGATAGGCGGGTATTAATAATTATTTTCCTGTTAGGCAATGATACTGTACATCAATGCATGTTACATAAATGATTAATATATAATATAATCCTCTACCTGCACTAAGCTATCTATGCCCATGCACCTATATGTAATAAATGTTCACAAAGCTGGATTATTTTATACACATCACGAGGTGACGCGGTGATGCAATAATTCCTGACTGGTGCATTTCTGTGCGGAGTCGCATGTTTTCCCCGCGTCGGCGAGGTTTTTTTTTCACGGTACTCTGGTCGCCTCCCACAGTCTCGGCCCCCGCTCTCCAGTATAATCGCGCTGCTGGCTAAATTCTCCCCCAGTGCCCTGAGTTTAGAGCGGCCCCCCCAACCATTTCCACTGGGAAAACTTCACAAATAATAGCTATCGCAAAGATCTTTATGACCAATGAAATCCATTTTTGGGTCTGGTTACGTAAATTATAAAATAGTGCCGTTTGGCCCTCCACCACCCGACACGGCCAATCAGTTATATCTTTATCACAGCTTAAACATGCCGAATTACTGATGTCACGAGGGCGTCTAACTGAATCGGACATTGTTCCCTGGTGAGCGGTGCATCGCTTGGCCACGTCACGGGCCCATAAACATGCACTGCACAGATGGATTTGATAACCTTAGTCCTCGACTGCGCCCACGTGGCCCCACCTCGCAGCCGAACGCACGGTTCGTGGACGTGCAGATCGCACGCACGCGTGGGTTTGTTATTCGTAGCCCGGTCACGTGAATTACAAAGTCTTGCACGGAGCGGTATCGCGTTAGAACGGACACGATGGATTGTAACTGATATTAACGTAGCACCCATCCGAGGAACAAAAATATTTGCACTTTAAAAGCGCCTTTCAACCGAGGGTCGCGCTGCGGAGAGAATTGCACAACAGAATTGATAAATTAAGAAACATGGCTTTAAATCAATGGGCATCAAACACAAGTAATTAAAACCGATAAAGGAAGAAGTGTTCCTGCGCAGGCACAGATCAACAGCGCGCCATCACCCAAGCACACTGGTGAGATAATACGTCCATATAGCCGCCTTGTGTCTGCCGGGATAGGCGACAGCAGACGCATCCACTCTGCAGGATTTCGTGGGAGCTGACTGAACCAATATAGAACTCGGCGTTGACCGGTTCTCGCAGTCGTTCCATATGTGCCTCGCATAAAGAAACACCTGCCAAGGCAGTTCGATTCCCACCGCGGGCGCCTCGCTGCGTGGAGTTTGTGTGCTCGCACCCTGCTCCGCGCGAGTTTCCCTCCGGGTTAATTCGCCGATATCATAATTTATACGGCCCAGTGTCTGGCAAATGTTGGCGCCCGCTTACCGCGTGGATGGCTCCCCCCTCACTGCCCCCTATGGTTTCCGTGCACTTCTACATCTGTGTCTCGTCCATGACCAGACGTGGCACAGGACGCAAGGCGGGACAATACCCTGTATGTGACGCCAGTACATCAGGACAATTAGCAGCGTTAATATCTATAACCTTCTACAGGATGACGTAATGATTATGAATAAACGTAATACTTTATTATAATTTGTAATGCGTGGCGCAGAATGTGTTGAACGTTGGAGATATTCGGTTTTAAGGCTGGAAGGAACTGTTGAGCTATGTTGCTCTTTTTAACAGTTGTCCACAGGGGGAGGGGGTGAACAAGTTACAACATCTCCGGGCACTGGAGGCAATGTAGTCCGCGGGACAATTATCCTAGGCAACGTGTCTTTGGACTGTGGGAGGAAACCGGAGCACCCGGCGACAAACCAATACGGACGCGGGGAGAACTTATAACTACACAGGGGAAAGATCCTCTCCGGGGCACGGGAGTCGAACCCAGGCACGTGGGAATGCGTCCGGAGCGGTAATTAAATCCCGTTGCGCGCGGACGCCACCGATGCAACAATGACCGCCATTCGCTACTGAGTGGCGGTGTCGTCACCACGGCGCCTGTGCCAGGCCAAGTGCACTTTGAAGCCGCGTCAAAACAACCCCCCCCCTCTCCTCTTCGTGGTTCTGGCCGGGTAACGTTGTAAAAAAATGTTATTGTTGCAGATTTTTCCGTTCTTGACGTCCCGTTCTCTCCGCAGCTCTGTGCAGCGCTTTGTGACCCTCGGGTGAAAAGCGCTCTCTCAATGCAATTATAATTATTATTGTAAGGGCGACACGGTGACCCAGTGGGTAGCGCTGTCGCTTCACAGCAAGAAGGACCTGGGTTCGAATCTCGGCTCGGGTGCCTTTCTGTGTGGAGTTTGCATGTTCTCTCCCCGTGTCTGCGTTGGTTTTCGCCGGGCACTCCGGTTTCCTCCCACAGTCAAAAAAAAAACCATCTGCTGCATAGGTTAAATGGCTTGCAGACTAAATTGCCCTCAGTGCACGGTAATGGACTGGCGTCCCATCATGGGCATATCCATGCCTTGCGCCCTGTGTCTGCCGGGATAGGCTCCGGCTCACCGGGACCCTGTACAGGACTAAGCGGTTTTTGACAATGAGATGAGATTATAATTGTAGTGACTGCGCTCACAGCCTCTGCAGCAGCCAGGGGGGGGAGGGGGTGGGGGGGCCTCTGGAAGAGTGTCTGGGTGGGGGGGCTGGTGACCCGTCAACCGTCAATCAAATGTCCACTCAACCACTCAACCACGCATCCGCCCCCCGCACCTCCTCAATCTCCCATTGGTGGAGAAGCCTTCGGTCCCGGAAGTTGCGCGGATTCCGAACGGGCGGTGTTCCTGCTCCACCCCCCCCATCACCACCACCCCCATCACCACCATCACCATTCATCGGTCAATCCTCTGCCTCGCTCTCCTCCTCCTCTCGCCTCCTCTCTGCTCCCATCGATCTGAGGGCCGAGCGCACGGGCGCGAGACTCGCGATGGCTGCGCTGACGAGCGACCCTGCGTGGAAGCGGCTCGGCGAGTGGCACGGCAAGCGCGCCGCCTCGCTCGACATGAGACGCCTCTTCGACAGCGACCCCGAGCGCTTCGACAAATTCAGGTGACCGTCGCTTCGTCGTTGCCGGGGAGGCAACCGGCGACCGACAACCGGTAACCGGCCGATCGGTGGACCGCCACCACCCCGCGCTGCTATCCCGAAAGAGCAAGCCGACGGTACACGCAGCAACTCGAGATTGGGACACCGCCAGAGTCGCGGCGGATGCGATCGCAACCGTTCAGTTGCCCGTTAATTTTTAATAATTTTATAATAATTTTATAATTCTAACCGCGCGTCCATTATTCCAGGCGCCGCACTGTACGGCGTCTACAGTGCGGCGTGCGCGGAGGATATTAAACGGCCGCTCCGCTATACTCGTCGGTGTACGCAGATTTATACAAGCACGCTAATGACATAGTTAATTGGTCGCACATGGTTGAGATCGCGAGCGCTGCGGCTCCGTGTTAAACCTTGCGTGCTGTGCAATGTGGGGAGCGGTGGCGCCGCGCTTAGCGCAGTGCGCCACCGACCCCGCTTGAGCCCCCACGAGTTGATCACCGTCTCGAGCTTGGAGCCATCGCTTGGCTACGCGCAGCCACTGGGGGAGACAAAGGCGGCCGGGCGGCGATGCTTTTGCTGGTCGTCTACCCACAGCAGCCTCGATGGCGCTCGCTGACGGCACTTGCGTTAATGGGTGCTCGCAAACGGCGCTCGCTGGAGCATCCCGTTAAAAAAAAAAGGGGCTTCATAGGGAGTTATCTCTTGCGTTGTTACATAATGAGCGGTTGCATTGCAATTGAGTCCTGGGCACACGGCCAACACAGGCGGCGCCGCCTGTGTCTCCAGTGGCATTGAGGAGCAGTGACCCCGGGTGGTTGGAGGGCAACAGCGCGCGACGAACCCGCAAGAGTCCGAGTTCGAGTCTCGGACCCGCTCACCCGTCCGCGTCAATCGCACCGATTTAAGAACTCAAGCTGGGGCTCGCTTCGGTCCACCCGGCGTTAAAATCGGCAGCGCAGCCTTGGCGCCGCTGTTGCAAAAAAAATCGGCATCGCCGAGGGAGATGAGCATCACCGGGGAGACAAAGGTGGCCGGGCGACGGTGGCTCCCCCGGCCACCGCGTGGCTGCTGCAGCGCTCGTGGACCGAGGCCATGGCCGACGTGCCTGGTTGCACGGCTGCAGAGGGGACCGTATTCACCGTAAAGAAAGCGCCACCTAGGGCACTGGTTTCACTGCGGCAGATGACTCACCCACCCACTCACATCATCGCCCAAGCCTGGGCCACCATCGGCGTTATATTTTTATAAACCACGGTTTGATAAGGAATTAACCGGCTGTGCACGCGGCGCAGTCGGGCAGAGCCACGTTGACGGAGACAAGGGAAATGCCCGCTGAATTATGACTGTGGAGGTTGGTGTTGTTGCTTTGTACAGTGCGGTGACCTTGACGCAACCGAGAGGACGTTTTAGTGCAATGGCTGGCAATTAAGTCTGCGGTAGCTGACGATGCAGTGACGTACGCCCTTAATAAATGGGCGAACTTTGTAATTTCACCCTTGGGTCAATGTCACGTGGAATACTGCCCCATCTGAAGTGATATCGCAAGCTCAGCAGGACCGAACTTGGCTGATGTCTGGATGAAAGACCTATATTCAACAAGCAGGTGTATTAGGCATGCTGAGCAGTTGCATCGTGGGCGGCAGAGAGCAGTGCATCTCAAGCCTTCGTTGTAATGCACTCCTATGTCCCTGCATCTATGAACATATCCAAATATTCTAGATTCACACCCATGGCCTCCACAGAATTAGAAGGCCTTCATCCAGCTGTGGATTGACAAATAGGCAATGCATGTACTCTGTACTAACGTTTTAAAGTTCACTGTGAACCCACTATTGGAGGGAGGCTTCTCAAAGTCATGAGTCATGGGAATTCTTCATCAAACTTCATACTGATCGATCAGTGCGGGTTGGTGAAGGGATTAGCTGCATGGCTCAGACATCTCTTGCCACTGCTTGAAGCCGTGATTGTAAATCGAACTCAGGTATCCAGTAAATGGAACCTGACAGGTGTCCGGATTCCGTAGCACTGCGTGTTAACGTTTGCGCCACTGTGCCACCCATACAGATAACTGTCATCACCAGTTTGTTACAACCACACCACTGTTTGCTGTCTGGAAATACTTAACTATCATCAATAATAATAATTACATTTACAGAGCGCTTTTCACCCGAGGGTCACAAAGCGCTGCACAACGCTGCGGAGAGATGGGCACAACAACAACGTTGCTGTTAACAACCGCCAAGTTATGATTGTACGCTGTACAGTTTTCTCCAATTACTTGTGTTATTGTGCAATGCAGTTAGCGTTGCCGTCATGTCTCAGGTCACCTTGAGAGGCGAAAATAACGGTTTGCATTTCCCAGCGGCTTCACGGGTTAAAAATAAAACTCCCGTCTATGTAATAATCCAAGGAATGTAATAACAATTGCACTTCTAGAGCTCTTTGCCACCCGAGGGTAACAAAGCGCTGCACAGAACTTTGGAGAGAACTGCATGTCAGCAATGACGACATTTGAACGTCGTATCAACAATGTTTTTGTATATTTGTATTTGTATATTTATTGTCCTTTTTGTTCGCAATTCTCAGAGCCATTCTCTATCCACTGTTGCTTGAACACTGCCCTGCCGTCAGCTCTAGTGTCTCTGGCATGGTAAAACATCCTTGCCTGGAGCGTGGCCTAATTCTGTAGCCAGCTCCGATAGAGGGAGGCGGGGCTTTGAGACCTTTACCTAATTTATCTGTAACCCGATCCCACGTCACTGCCTGTTAAGTTCTCAATTGGTTAAACAAACACT
Organism: Mordacia mordax; assembly: GCA_036362905.1. Classification (NCBI taxonomy): domain Eukaryota; kingdom Metazoa; phylum Chordata; class Hyperoartia; order Petromyzontiformes; family Petromyzontidae; genus Mordacia; species Mordacia mordax. Next base: position 2,712,427 of record JAZEWT010000002.1, read on the forward strand.
ACTGGACCTCCAGGCTATGATTAGTTTTAATTTTGACCGACTGTACCGTGCTGCAATTGTCAGCCTACAGATCCAGATTCTGCAAGTGCCATCTCTTTTAAACGACCTTTTCCATGACGTCATTTTCCTGAATCGCTCTGACAGGGTGGTGCACTGCTGTCTTTGGAAAGTTCCCAATGTGAATGTGATGACCTCATGCTAACACGATGCTGATACAGCAGCAACATTGAGATATTATTTGTACAAAGACAATGCTTTGGGATGGATGGTA
>JAZEWT010000002.1:2750847-2765120 GCA_036362905.1 Mordacia mordax
GAAGCAATCAACAAACTATGTACACAGTGTAATGGTGTCAACTCGCTGTGTTGCTCTGTGATCTTATGTTTTCCGTATCGCAGGAATCCTGCATCCTGAGCTTGACAGCCCACCGGGGAATTTTCTGCTGCAATAAGAAACATCCACATAACAGGCAGCCCGAGGCAGCAATGGAACCATCTCAGGGAGGACCATCTTTGTGTGAGGCGCTGGAATGCTATCGTTGCGGAAACCTGCCGCCAAAGCAACACGCGCACTCCGCTGACGCAAAGCCTCCTCGGGATAGATGACAACATCAAGCCACAGCCCATGGGCACACAGAGCCTGCCCTTGCAGCCTGCCAGGGCTACAGCCCATTCATTCCGTCTACACGGGGGTGTGTCTTTGACCTTGCGCATTTGTATCATGGCCAAAAGCCAACGTTATCTCATCCCATCCACTCCTGACTCGAGCAAATGCCAAGTTACGTCTATATTTAGGCCCAAGCCCTATTCAATTATCCCTACCCAGAAGGAGGCTTAACATTGTTATACATTTAAAATCATCAATCAGCAGTGTAGCAACAGTTGTCATTGTGTAAATTTCCATTGCCAGTTTTATTATTTTAACTTAAATACTGATGAGCACATGCAACCATAAGGGATGGGTGCAGTCAGCATGGGTACGCACCTCTGTGTTGAAAAAGGAACTGTTATGTTAATGCACCAGTTGAGTGTCACAAATAATTTTTATTGCTGAAATATGATAGTGTAGGGGAAGTTTGACCATGAATGTTCCCATTCGTCTTCTGCCCATAACGTGCCGATGTTATCATCAAAAAATCTGAACGTTGCCACGGTAATTATTTTGTAGGCATTGTGTAGAGATATCAATTCGGCCAAATGCCCCGGCTGAGGACATTTTATTTCAATGTCAGTTTCTTTAGTCTCTTTACTCAGTTCTACCATTTCGCGTAATGAAGAAACTTCCACCTGGATCTCTTGAAAAATGCAGAGAGCAACAATTTCTGAAAATGACCTGCAGAAAGTAATATCTCGGCCACTTCTGCGGACCTTTCAAGTGACCGCGCATATCCACATGCTAGAGGACGGACTCCCCCACAAACACTGCTACCGAGAAATGCTATACAAATGGCAATTACACCAAGTTGTTTTTAAACCTCAGCATCCAATGTTTGCCAGGACACTGGGTATTTTCTGCTGCAATCAGAAAGACATCTATCTATCTTTCTCAGAGCGGAATTCAAAGGACATTAAGAGAAAACTAAAGAGACAAATACATTTGCATAAGGTGTGCAGTCAATTGCACTTGGCATCGGAGCAACAACTCCCTATGGCTGACAACCTGGTTTAATCACAGGTAACTCGATTCACGCCTGGACATCTCAATGAGGCCTGCTCGGTTATCGGGCCAGTGCTCTGGACACCTGGCCCTATGACCCACCTGGCCACCCCCGACGAACGTAACGTAAGAGCTCTGCATGTGCACGTGTGTGCTCACGTACGTGTGAGTAGAGCAGCGGGGTAGCGATTAGCACATTGCGCTATGAGCTCAGCGGTCTTAGTTTAATTCCTTATACAGGATTAAAACTTCATGGTGACGAGTCAGTGAGTTTGTAATAAGCTGGAAGGATGCAGCTCTTTTCAACAGTTGTCCAGCAGGGAGGAGTAAGCACAGTATATCTCGGCGCACTGGGGAAAAGTTAGTCAGGACAATTAACCTAGGCAGCGGCGTGTCTTTGGACTGTGGATGGAAACCAGGGTACCCGGCAAAACCCCAAGCGGACACGGGGAGAACACGCGAGCTCCACACAGAAAGGCACCCGAGAAAAGGAATGGAACCCAGGGCCTTTTTGCTGCGAGGCCGCAGCGCTGCTCACCGCGCCACCGCACCCCTCCAATAGCGCTGTGCCTGAGCAGCAACCTCACCGAGACAGAAGCAGGCGGTCGCTATGCTGGCCACAACACCCCTTTGCGCTATGCAACAGCGCTCACCCCGATAGCCTCCACGAGGGCTATCGCGGTGAGCGCGGAGTGACTTACCTCCTTGGTGATGCGGCGCGTGAAGAACGGGATCAGGTATTTGGCGTCGAGCCACAGGAAGCCCTTGAGGTTGGGCTTCACGTACGTCGCCTCGTACTCCTCCTCCGTCAGCTCGGACAGGTGCTCCGTCTCCACCGTGTTGCCCTGCCCGACAAGAGCGGCAAACGATTCGCGAGGGCCGTGCATCGGCGTCGGCGTTAGCGGCTCGACGGATGAGAATCTCTCTCAAGGAGGCAGGCGTGCTTTCGGGATTAGCCGTGGCGTTAAAAAAAAAAAAACGTCGGGAAAAGGACAGCTTTCACGCTCGGTTTCTCGCTTACGCAGGCCGTTCAGGATTCTTGTAACGAGTAGAAAAGTATTTTACCATTTCTGGCAAATGTACAGGTGTTCAGATCTTAAAACACCAAAACAGACACCTTTCACAAAGTGTCTAGTTTGCAAAAGCCACATATGCTTGTGGCAAAGTATGCAAACGGGAAGCTTTGATAACATACGCATGGTCCTTCAAACTGATTGGTCAACACCAGACATGGCTTTCTTTTGAGCCTGATTGTCAGTGTCAGCCAGACGCTGCCAAAAGGCAGCATCGCCCACTCTCGACGTTGCGATTCTTGCTCCTAACGTCGAGGGTGGATGAGCATGGTGCAGCGCGTCACAAATCGTACTTGACGACTATTATCACGCGTGCTTTCTCTTGGACAGTTGTCACAATTGTTAAGCGGGGGACGATTAAGCAAGTTACAACATCTCGGAGACACCGGGGGGGGGCAATGTAGTCAGGCCCATTAACCGGGGGAAGCGTGTGTTTGGACGTTGGGAGGAAACCGGAGTACACGGGTAAAATCTAAACAGGACAGAGCGAGAATGCTCAAAATCCACAGGGAAGGGAACCCGAAACGGGAATCGTATCCGGGACCTTCTTGCTGTGGGGCTGTAGCGGCTAGTCAAATCCCAGTCAATCTCTGAGTGTTGCACAGACGACCTTAGCCACGGTGGGCTCACGCACAGTGAGTCGCACGTGTAATTGCGACACCGTGCCTTGTAGACATATTAACAATGGGGGGATCGATTCGGGAGTCGATTACGGACGAGTTGGAAATCGGTCCGGTTGTCGAAAGATCAAGAATTGATTCCTACATCGGTGCTTCGTTTCAAAACGGTTGGAGGCCACCGCTCTCGCCGCTGTCGTTTATCTCCCACATGTCAATCGCTCCTGAACAGAAGTGGACAAACATCCCAATGCAGGTCCCTTCTGAAACATGAGTCCACGACTCGATGAGCATTTGTTACACAAATTTGCACAATAATACTATTTTGAAGGCCATATGCTTTGAACCGTTTCAACAAGGAACAAACAGATTTTATTTTGACTGGTTGGCTAGGAAAGCAAGAACGCATAGCTCGGAAATTGTTTGTCTCCATCATGTCATGGTAGCAATCTAAACGTTTGAAAAAAAAAAACAAAAAAATGTTATTGTTACTGATTTGCCATTCTCTGCCGTTGTTGTTGACGTGCCGTTCTCTCCGCAGCTCTGTGCAGCGCTTTGTGACCCTCGGGTGAAAAGCGTTCCCATAAATGCACTTACTATTAATATTACCGAATACAATTAGACTGCTGTATTCAGCTAAGTCTTGGAATTTATCATTGGACTAAAGCAGTGTCACATGTGTGAATGTATTACGTGAACTGCTCGTTAAATTAAGAAATGTGAGCAAGCCAGAGCGACAGACTTGGCACTTTTCCTTCTTCCGTGTAGAAAAAAAAAACACTTTCATTGAACGCACGCAAATGAGTCTCATGACCACCAGGCATTTGTGTAATTACCTCGTGCGCTGTGACCACAGAGGGGCTGCTGAGATCACTGGCAAGAGAAACGCGACGCGTGTCTACGCTTGCCACACTGCAAAACGATGCGGAAGTAATGGAATTAGAGGGCCTGCGCTCAATAATAGCGAACGTAATTGGCCAGGGTTAAAAAAGTCCCCATGCCCATTTGCCATGAGGAAAAATGAGATCAGATTATGGTTATTAGAGCTTCAATGGGCTAATTGCTCAATAATGTAAAGCTCAGTTCCACATTAATAGAATTGGCCACGAACAATGGTACGTACTGTACTTATTAAATGGTCATTATCATCTCTTATTTCCATATCACTTATGTGTTAGCAAATCAGCATAATTTGCCAACAATGTGAGATGAGCTAAGGATTCCTAAGAGGCAGCGTTTCTTTTTTTTACATGCGATAAGTGATTACTGCTACGTATACCATGGCAGGCAATTCCGGACTTATTCCCCAAGCGCCCACTACAGGGAGAAGGGAGTTAAAAATATTGTTAATCCTTTCATCACGATCGCTTCGAAAAGCTGCTCTCTCGGGACAGCCGCGTCGATCGCGTGAGAGGCACCTAAGGATGCCACTAACGTGTGAGGAGGCAAAACGTCGCGAGGTGGAGAGAGAGGGAGCGATTGACACGGCTGTCCCGAGAGAGCAGCGTTTCGAAGCAATCGTCACGCATCGAGCCGTGAAAACCCACATCATTACAATCCTTTCATCGTCCTCACCTCCACTCATCATCAATGTTATTAATGTTCATTACAGGCGTACCAAGACTGGAAGCAGGCACATACCAGTGTGTACAATAGATCGATATATTGACTTTTACGATGTTTATACTCATGATATGTGCCGCAAATGGTGTGTAAGCAATTGTTATTTAAATCGTGGCGATTAATTACAATTAAATATTTATGGAAGAATACATCAATTAGATATTGTTGGTTATTTACGGCCGGTGCGGTCACGCAGCCGCGAATACATCGAGCTTCATTAACAACCGTTGCTGAGATCAACTACCTCCAAAGACAAACGATCTCCTGTAAGGTCAAGTGCCAAGAGCAACAAGCTACGGAGATAAGATACGGCACACAGGAGGTGGGTGACCAGCTCTACGCCTGGTCGCCTTTGTCTCTCTAGTGGCAATGTTTGCACACTACACTAGGCGCTCATTTGAGGCTGAGTCGACTTAGGGGAGGCCCAGGGCCGGTTCAGAAAATCGTCACCGGTGTTGGCCGTGCGCGGGCATTCGAGCTCAGGTTGCTAGGTTTGTAGTCCAGGGCACTCCCCGCTGAGTCGCCCACTCACCCACCTTCCCAATGACCAGCGTGGTGAAGTATGACCAACCGCCACAATTGTTACGTCGTGGGGGAAGACTTTATCAAAACAAAGGGCAGGCTACAATTACTTTGTTAATGTATATGAAAATTATATTCTAATATTACATGTAGATAATGGAGCTTACTGTGCAATCCTTACCTTGGTGGAGAAGCTTGAGCGTTCTAATACAGCTCAGAGCTACGTACCTGGAGCAGAGTGATACTACTGCTAGGGTCTCCCTGGGTCGACAGGTCTTGGAGGAGGTTCCAGACAAATAACAATCCGAACACCCTCCGACGAGAGGGCGTTGGCATCGGAGACATTCGACTGTAAATATATGCTCCAATACCCACACCGTTGGGGGCAACCGGCCAACCCAGGTCAACCTGGATACCGGCGATTGAAACTGGCAACAAACAACTATGAACAAGATCCTAAACTGCGATGAACGATGCAAATCGATTCCCAACTCGCGACGCGACTACAAATCAAGGCGGCCCCTTGTCTCGCCACGCCTTCGAACGGTCGCCCGGCTGGCGGGCTCGCGAGCGCGAGCGCGACCGCCTCGTACGCACCATCTTCTCGGTCTTGCTGAGGCTGATGTCCTTGCGCGGGCGCTTGGTGCAGGCGCTGGCCTCGTCGATGTCCATGTACTTGACGAGGGGCATGGTGGCGCCGCCCAGCAGCAGGATGGTGAAGAGCACGATGACGATGGTGGTGGTGCCGATGAGCTGCCGCTTCTCCAGCGGCTCCAGCTGCAAATGCAGACTCAGCGCGTACGGGATCGCCCCGCGTAAACCTGCGGGCGCCCGGCAAAACGGCAACGGTGACGCGGGGGCGGTGATGACAGCAGCCACAGCGGCGGTATCGATGAAAGGGACGGAGGTTACAATGTTTCTCTCCGGTCTGACACTGCCCGAATAATTTGTTTGCTTGGGGTTATTCTTGCGCAGCTCTAGAGAGCAATTCTCACGTCCAATCGCGAATATCTACACACCAGCACATGAGGCTATACATAGCAATCATCGCCCGCCTGCTCCTGGTGACATTAAGCCATTACGCAGCTACAAATAAAACACCGAGTGTTGTCCATGTGATATAAATGTGTCCATCGTAAACGTAATCGTCTATATGATTAATTGACGCATTGTTCAACCCCTAGTGACACCAACAACAAGAAGTTCCGAAGGGAATGTGTGAATGTCACATTATCTACTCTTCATTCAACAGCAGGTGAACTGAGACGCACAGCGGAACTCATTATTACTGTGGCCTGTGGAGCAATCCATTGGCAACCCTTCCTTGCACCTCTATTATCATTGTTTGGCAGACGCCCTTATCAAAGGTAACTAATAAAATCATACGCACGGACAATGCTAGTGGTTAATAAGCGCATTACAAAATAAACACTGCTGGTTTCCAAACACTGCAGTGTCAAAATGATGTTGTCAGACCTGTAAGAAATGACACGAGTGACTGTGGTCTTGAGTAGTTTTCAAAATGACACGACTGTGGTGATGACTTCCATTGGGGGGGGAGTCATGACAAAATTAAATGACTCCGGTGATAAAGCGTTGGCAGTTGTGTACAAAGACAAATAAAAAAGTAACTGAACACATTCATCAACAACAGTGCCCTTAACCGTTAAAGTGTGGTCAGTGGGACTTCTTCATAGCACATAAACAAAAGATGCTGCGGTGCGGAGAAGACACTTGGCGGGTCAATGGGTCCGTCTACGGCCGGAATGAGGACCGTCTGCCTCACCGCTAAACCACATGATGAACTGCATCTTGGGAGTAATTTTGTGGTCCCTGAAGAAGTTGAGCAGGAAGGAGAGCGGGTAAATGTTGATGGCCCGGCCAACAAGGATCAGCACCTACACCAGAGGGGGCGGGGGGGGGGGACGGATAAGTGGTGAGCGTATGGTGACGTTGATCAAATCATGTAGTGGTGTAGGTTTTCACGGCTCGATGCAGACGCTGCATCTTGGAGATTATTAGTGTTTATTGAGTTGTGGCCAGAAAACCCGGAGTAAACCCACGCAGAACAAGGGGAGAAAGCACAACTTCCACACAGAAAGGCACCCGACGTGCGACTCGAGCTGTCAAGGGGAGGAGTTAATTTTTTACGATGCACGGATGTTACGAATGCGCCGCACTGCAGCAAAACAGGCGTGGCCTTATTTTTGCCGATCTAAGCACGTGTTGACATCCACACGTTTCACGTTGCCTAAATCCGATGTAAACGAGTACTTACGATGCACCAGATGACAAAGGAGATTTCAAACTTGTGCGGGAAGCTGAAGATCGCCAGGCCCAGATAGGCAAACATGCACGTTTCTGCAAAGCAAAGCGGACAATGCACGGCATAGTTTACAGATCGGCTTCCCCTGCTGGATGGGTGACAAGTCTCATCTCATCTCATTGTCAGCCACCGCTTAGTCTTGCATAGGGTCGCGGTGAGCCGGAGCCTATCACGGCAGACACAGGGCGCAAGGCAGGGATATACCTACGATGGGACGCCAGTCTCTCACCAGGCACTGCGGGCAATTTAGTCTGCAAGCCAATTAGTCTATGTAGCAGCATGTTTTTTGGACTGTGGGAGGAAAGCGGAGTGCCTGGCGAAAACCCACGCAGACACAGGGAGAGAACATGCAAATGCCACATAGAAAGGCACCTGAAGCGAGATTCGAACCCGGGTCCTTCCTGCTGTGAGGTGACAGTGCTACCCACTGGGCCACCGTGCCACCCGGGTGAGAAGTCCCTGCACCCATTTACTACGGAGTGAAACGATAATGCTTTTAGACAGGGGTACATGGACTTCTTGACCGCTTGATACATCACCGCACAACGACTAACTCTGCACGCCTATGATATTGCGTACTATGAGCAAGCAGATGGTATTGCACCGATGTGTGAATTAATGAAATCAATTAAATTCTTACTCGTGCGCTGATGGATATAGATTAATGCGTCGGGTCCTCAATAATTTTATGATTCATTCTAATTATCACATTGTTGTTGATACATGCACGTATCATTACATTCGAGCTAATGTAGTGACCGTAGCAACATAGAAGAGACTGGAATAAATGAAACTGTTGACAAGACAATAAAAACTCTGAGATCCTCCCAGATCACTGAGCTCCTCACCCTATCTCCAAGGTTGAGCCCAGTAACCCTACGGAGGAGGAACATCATTTCAGTCGCTGTATCTGGAACCTTACTCTTTCAGTTATTACCCAAAAGAGCTTATTTTTTTAGGTGATCCAAAGCAAAAGGGATTTATTACGGATAACATTGGTCACGAAAGCCTTCGTGCTAAATCTACACTATGAATCATATAAAAAAAAACACATTCGCCAGATGGCTTCTGCCCCACCACATCCTCGCTCCATAAACAGAGCGGCACCTCCGCTCACCCTCCCGTCCGATCCGTTTTGCCCGCGAAATTAAATTCACGCCACGCTACCGCGGTTTCCCGAGCACCCCCCCCACCTCCGGAGGGGGGGGGGGGCTCAGCGACCGCCCCGCGCGCGCGCTCGCGTACCGCAGAGGAAGGCCACCGTGCGTAGGGTTTGCTGCATGTTGATCTGCGTGATGGGCGAGAGGTTGTGATGCGTGTAGTGGGACATCACGATGCCCGTGAACAGGATGGCCATGATCCCTGTGAGGCAGAAGCGCAGCGCACGCGCGCCACTCAGGCAAGCCGCCGGAGCGACAGACCACACCGACGCCAGATTTTCGTTCGCACGCGTTGAGAGCCTCCAGCACGGCGTCTCGTGCAGCCTTTCTCCCACACGTGCCACGTGCCTGAATATTCACAGGGAATCCTTGATTTGCCGTGGTTTGCTCATTTTTTGTAGTTTGTTTAGTTTATTTACCCCTTTGCTTTTGTGCGCTGTTGCGTCGGTCACATTTGTCGCACCGCAGGAATCCAGAAGAGAGCTTGCAAGCTCGCTGGGTACTGTCTGCTATAATAACAATAATTTTCATCTCATCTCATTGTCAGACACGGCTTAGTCCTGTACAGGGTTGCGGTGAGCCGGAGCCTATCCTGGCAGACACAGGGCGCAAGGCAGGGATATACCCCCGATGGGACGCCAGTCCATCAACGGGCACTGCGGGCAATTTAGTCTGCAAGCTAATTAGTCTATGTAACAGCATGTTTTGTGGACTGTGGGAGGAAACCGGAGTGCCCGGTGAAAACCCACGCGGACACGGGGAGAGAACATGCAAACTCCACACAGAAAGGCACCCGAGCCAAGATTCGAACCCAGGCCCTTCTTCCTGTGAGGCGACAGCGCTATCCACTGGGCCACCGTGCCGCCCATAATAATACTTACAGGTGTGTTTTGCCATCATTCACGCACGCATTCGTAGCTTAGGCCTGACAATTAAACTCAAGGTCCCTTAAGCACGTGGGTCATCCGTTGCTTCCAAAAGCCCAGCGATCAGTCGCACACCGTGATCCGCGACCAACGCGCACATTTTTGTGCCTCGAATTGACGTGCCAATGTGAAGGGAGTGAAAAGAGGTCGACAATTTATGTCCGCAACATTACGAAAGAAAACAATAACGAGTACAAAATACCATGAAATGCAAATGCGCGCGGCGTTGGGAAGGTGCAAATGGGAATACATCTGTAGGATATATGCGCATGATGTGTGATCAGACAAACCTGACAGTTTAAGGCCCTCGCACAGGCCATATGGCAAGTAAGCAAAAATTATCATCATGCCAAACTCCAGCGAGGGGGTCATCCGCAGGTCAATATGCTTCAAAAGGTGGACAGCTTATTAAGGCAGCTTTGTTGCATTTGAGACGGCTGAAAGTGTTATATAATTACATGCAAAAATTGCGAACGCATCTGGATACATTTCTTTGGCGTTAAAATAGTTTGACAATATTTACGAAACTGCAGTTAATACGCCTTCTGTTAATTGCATACTGCATAAGAGCATTTAAAAATTGCTGCATAATTAATGGGATGATCAAAGGTTCCGTTAGATTGTAAAAAAAAAAACACAACGGAAATGTGAAACATATGCTTACCACACACAAGTCTAATTTGCATGCAAATTATCATTTGATATGCAAGTGATAAAATTACTCTAGAAATATAAAACAAACTATTTACACTTGTTGTGACAAAAAGCAACACCCATGAAATACACTACACATTTTCACTACTTAAATTACAATAGACTCTGTAATGTTTCAATACATAAAAGACTGCTTTGAGTGCAGAATTGAGGATTTATGAAGCAGAGAGACTGCTTCCGGCTTTCCTTGAAGTCTCATCTCATCTCATTGTCAGAATCGCTTAATCCTGTATAGAGTCGCGGTGAGCCGGAGCCTATCCTGACAGACACAGGGCGCAAGGCAGGGATATACCCACGATGGGACGCCAGTCCATCACCGGGCACTGAGGGCAATTTAGTCTGCAAGCCGATTAACCTATACAGCACCATGTTTTTTGGACTGTGGGAGGAAACCGGAGTGTGCGGCCAAAACCCACGCGGACACGGGGAGAGAACATGCAAACTCCCACACAGAACGGCACCCGAACCGAGATTCGAACCCGGGACCTTCTTGCTGTGAGGCGACAGCACTATCCACTGCGCCACCGTGCTGCCCCTTTGCTGGAAGTTAACGCGTTAATTGCGTCTCGAACATATTTCCCAAATGGTGAACATGTTGACTTCCTTATCGCATCTGTTCTGGCTTTGACATGGCAAATCATTCGTGCTGACAACGGCCTCTCCTGCAGTATTGTACCCCACAAAGTCTCTCTCCTTTTTGAAGGCGTTCGCCGTATATTCACGGGCACCATCTCCAGCACGTCTCTGGCTTTGATCAACAAAAGGATATGAGAGCGGAGACGAGCGCCAAGACTATTCCCAGCGCTGCCGAGCCAAAGAACATTTGCAGGAAGTTGGCGAATGCCTGCAGGAACGCGTGCGAGCCACTCACATCTGACTTGTCAGGGCTCGTCAGCCCTTCGGCAGTGCTGCAAAACAACAACACGGGCGCTGCTACCCATGAGGTTTTCACAACTCGCTGCGCGACGGGAAATGCGCTCAAGGGATGCTCCTTCGGGGTAGCCATTTTGAGCGTGCCATCTCTTCTTCGCCTGGCGACGCCTCCAGTTTGGGAGGCGAAACGCCGCGAAGGAGGAACACACTCGACGCGACTCTCTGGAAAAGAGCAGCTCTTAAAAAGTAACTCTCAAATACATTAACGGAGACTGTGCAAAGAGAGCATGATACAAAAGGAACAATGCAGATCATGCATACTGATGACAAACAAACATCTCATCTCATCTCATTATCTGAAACCGCTTAATCCTATATAGGGTCACGGTGAGCCGGAGCCTATCCCGGAAACACAGGGCGTAAGGCAGGAATACACTCGACGACGGGACGCCAGTCCATCGCCGGGCATTACAAATAAACATAGTTTAGGCATATGCAAACGTAACTCTGTGTCTCAGCTTGTTAATATTTTATAGTCCCTTAGCTTTTGGTTTCCAGACAAATATTATCCAGTAACGTTTGTTTAAACAAACATAGGTTGCAGCGGTGTTGACGTTTTGCCTTTGACAAGTGCACTCTATCTGCACTACAAGAAATTTCTTCAATGCCAAACGATATATGTGGCGGCAAAGTGGTGCAGAATTAACTCTTATGCTTCATAGCACAAAGGGCCTGGGTTCGATTCGCGATTGAGGTGGCTCTCTGGGTGGCGTTTGTTGTATGTTCTGCACAGGCTTTCTGCAGCTTTTCCGTTTTTCTCCCGAAGCTTTAAAAAACTGGCATTGCTCAAAAATCAACAATGCTGAATGAATGACGTGCCTTAGTGTGCTTGTCTCATTCCGGACAAGACACAGAATTTGTACGCGTGATAGATTTTACTATTATTATTACTCAATTGGGATTACACGCAGCAACACATTACTCCATTATTTCAAAAACTTTGCAGAGACCTTTCGCACTCGGCACAGCCATCCTGGGCAAGCCAGCAGAATGAAAATAAAAATACAAACTCGCGAGGCGTTACCGTGGAGAATTACGGGGAAAATACGTTTTCTCAGCGGTTCTGTGCAGCACTTTGTGGCCCTTGGGTCATGAGCACTCTAGAAATCCTAGTTTTATTATTCTACGATATATATGTCCCGGCGATGGACCGGCGTCCCGTCGTCGGGTGTATTCCTGCCTTACGCCCTATGTTTCCGGGATAGGCTCCGGCTTCACCGTGACCCTATATAGGATTAAGCGGTTTCAGATAATGAGATGAGAGATGAGATGAGATATATATGTTAAATTAAATCGTTTCTTACTATATGTATTATATTCACTGATACGTTTGCATTTTAAAATTATGGTTGTAAGTCTGATCACATTTTACTTGTTGTTCTGCAACGATGTGTATATTTAAAAAAAAAACCCAAAATAATGTTATTGCTGCTGAATTTCCGTTGTGGTGCCGTTGTTGTTGACGTGAAGCGCTTTGTGACCTTCGGGTGAAAAGAGCTCTATAAATAGAATTATTAATATTATTACAGGCAAAACTCCAGCCTGCGTCATCGCGTACAAATATCTCTTGCTCCATGGGCCTATTTGTTTTCCAGGCCCGTTCAGCATGTGGTGCGGGAGTGAAGGAACCGGCGCGTGCGACACAGCGTGCAGAGGAGCTCACTTGGTCAACACGATGGCGACGGCGTCGTTCAGGATGCTTTCGCCGAACACCAACATGTTGAGCACGGGGTCGATACTGAGCGCGTTGAAAATCGCGATCGTTGCCACAGGATCCACGGCAGAAATCATCGAGCCAAAGGCAAAGCTGCACATTCCCCAAGGTCACATTTGCGAAGAGAATTCAGCAACGATTGAAAACAGAGCAAGGGAAAATCAATGCAAGAGCATGGGTGTATTCACTCTCACTTACCTGTCCATCATGGTCAACTTGTAAATGACATCCGCCTAAAAAAGCACACAGAAAGGGAACATTTGAACAGTACAACTGGCAATGGATTCACCAATTAGCCTTTTACCACACAGCATAGGAAATACATATTTGACAACTGCTTTTAACAGCTGTTCTTTGTAGTTCGAGGTGGCAAGCGTATTTACTCACGAAATGTTGCCTTATTCATTGCAGATATCTTCAGGTTATGGGTGCCTTCAACGAAGGAGGCAAAATTGACGCGAAGGAAAATACGCTCGCCACGGCGAACCGGCTAGTACGGCTCCTAAGAGCAATTTTCATACGTCGAAATAACGTACAGATATAATACAACAAATACAAAACACACCGGGCGGCACGGTGGCCCAGTGGGTAGCGCTGTGGCCACACAGCAAGAAGGACCCGGGTTCGAATCTCGGCTCGGGTGCCTTTCTGTGTGGAGTTTGCATGTTCTCCCCGTGTCCGCGTGGATTTTTGCCGGGCACTCCGGTTTCCTCCCACAGTCCAAAAAACATCCTGCTGCATCGGTTAATTGGCTTGCAGACCAAAATGCCATAAATGCCCGGTGATGGTCTGGCCTCCCATCGTGGGTATATCCCTGCCTTGCACCCTGTGTCTGCCGGGATAGGCTCTGGCTCACCGCGACCCTATACAGGATTAAGCGGTTTCTGACAATGAGATGAGAGATGAGACAAAACACACCTGTCCCAGAATGTATATTCCTCCTCCAACTGCAGCAGCTGATAAGGCAGTTCCAAACACCGCAAACACAGCAATGGAGCCGATATTCTGAAAGAAGTTTCCCTGCAAGACGTTGTCAATTACAGATCAGGCACATGCAGTCACAATGATATATAAATATTTAATTATCTGATAAATACAAAAAATTAAGTCGTGCAGGTTTCTACAACAACATTAAATGCATGGTAATCAACTAAGCTCTTGAGTTTTGGTATTTTTTTAGACTAATGGACTTTTTTAACGGTGAAATCAATTCATCGACCACTGGAATATACGCAGTAAGGCATCTCATCTCATCCCATTATCTGAAACCGCTTAATCCTATATAGGGTCACGGTGAGCCGGAGCCTATCCCGGAAACACAGGG
>JAZEWT010000002.1:2777464-2819258 GCA_036362905.1 Mordacia mordax
CCCCCCCGCCCCCGCCCCGCCCCCCCCCCTTCATGGCAACGGCGGGCAAGGCAGCGGACGGACCGAGTGCGCTTCGCCTTGGCGCCGACGAGAAATAGGATTGCGGCCGTCATTTAAAATAAAAAACAAAAAATAAAAAAATATAAACGTGGGCGTTCGGAAGGGATCGAGCAGAGGACGACAGAGGCCACCACCGTCAAATTGCAAATAAGATGAAGAAATCGTCCCGCCGATTGCTGGCCTTCCTCTCGCTCTTCAGTTTATCGTCCTCTCTCATGTACTTCATCTACGTTGCGCCCGGCATAGGTGAGAGGACGGAGGAGCGAGGGCTTTTTCAATGGAAATATTAACCGCAACATTGTGAATATTTACTGCGCTCGTTCTGACGTTTCGGTGGGGGGGGGGTGGTGGTTGTTGGTTGTTTGCGTCTGTGTGTGTTGTTGTTGTTTTACAATGGTACGCGCGTCGCCCATCTCACAATTGTGTTTGTGTTTTGTTAACGGAACGTATTCGTGTACATTTTTCTATCTCTCTCTCTTTTTTTTTGCTGTGCGGAAATGTTGTGGAGATTCGTGTGCGTTGTTGTGACCTCGTGCGTGCGTGCGTGATGATGGATTTAAGAGGGCAGAGAGGGGGGGGGGAATGAGGTGTTGGCGGAATCTTGTGTCCGCTCTCAAGCGCTTTGTGACCCTCGGGTGACAGCAATTATTATTTGTCGGTGGATGGAAGGGCCTCCCTATGAGTGTGTTTTTTTGGTGGGGGGGCTAATTTTATCAATGAATGAGTGGGGGGGGGGCTCGGTGATTCAGTGATTTGTGTGTTGTGTGTGCGTGCGTAAAAATTACGTGCTTTTAATGTTGATGTTTGTGAATTCTGATATATATTTTTTGCGATTCGTGAGATAACAGTGCAATGCTTTGTGGGTTGTATTGCAGAGCCAACGTTTTTTTTAACGTTTTCTTTCCACCGGTTTTTAAACTTGAAAATTAACGACCACGTTCCTACCTCTCCATGCCCTTCATGCGTGTTGCGTGTTCACATGTTTGGTTTTATGGCGTAATACATTAATTATATCCAAAACACATAAAAAAAATTCCATAGAATTGAAATGTGCACCTATGCTGCTCAGCGCGAATGTGGATATGCTTTGCACCATCAATATTATCACCCCAGGGCAGAGATAAGGGATTATTGAAGCCAGGGCCACCCAGTGTGCTCATGAGAATGTATATGAAAAATTACACCAAAATCTATTTTGAAGCTGGCATAATACAGATATTATGGAAATTGGCAGCAAAGCCAATTACATCTCAGCTAATTATCCAATTTGTTATTTACAGCCGTTTAGAATATTTCAAACTCGGTTTTATCTCTCTCCATTCAAACACCAATAACTGTCAGGGGCTGCTTTCCAAAGGCTCGACCAGATTCTATTCCCCAGTGTCTCGTATTGGCTGACAGCGAGTGGGCTGTGCACACATTGATAACAAAAAGGCCTGTCTGCCCTGCGATGGGCGCAGTACGGTTGCGCAGTGGTAACGCGGCCGCTTAATACCAACAAGGTCCCCCGGCTTCTGATGCCCTCTTCGGGTGCCTTTCTGTTTCGTTTCCGTGTTCTGCCTGTGTCCACCTGGGTTTTTCGCCAGGTACTCTATCCTCCTCTCGACGAACAAATGCAAGCTGCTGCGAAGGATAGTTGGTCTGCTGACTAAATTGTCATC
The DNA here is from genome assembly GCA_036362905.1 of Mordacia mordax. Taxonomy (NCBI): domain Eukaryota; kingdom Metazoa; phylum Chordata; class Hyperoartia; order Petromyzontiformes; family Petromyzontidae; genus Mordacia; species Mordacia mordax. Next base: position 2,779,186 of record JAZEWT010000002.1, read on the forward strand.
ACTGTTCTGTGATGAACTGCAGTCCCATCCTGGGTGTAGCCCTGCCTTGCACCCTGTGTTTGCCAGGATATGTGCCATGTCATCGCTGCCCTCTATGGGCTTAAAAGGGTACTAGTAATGATTGCTTTGTGACGAAGCATCCGTGCTCTGTAGTGGGCCTTGCCATTTTTTTTAGATTGTGTGTGCGCATTAAGTAGATTTCAGGCTGCACCATGTAGCATCATTGATTTTTGTGGTGTTGGAGCGAGAGTACATGATATTTATAGAGTTTAATTAATGGTATTCTATCATTTTTATTGGAAGATGACACTACATCTGTACAAGTCAGTTGTGTACAAGGTCAGAATTTTGAAATGGCTTATTGTCAAGATTTCGTTGCTCTGTGATCTGGGTTAAATTCGTCTGTGTGCAAAGCCACGCAGAAGCATTGTACATGGGATGTAGATGACAATTTCATACCCATGAACATGACATGAGACAATATGTATGGAAGGTGATTGAATGATGGAAACCCGTGTATTTACAGGTAATGGACCGACGGCAAAACTAAAAATTTAACAGAACGGGCACAGAACACAGAGGCAGAGGAAAGAATGGAGAGGAGATGAAAGGGGAGAGGTCGACTACAAGGGAGTGGTGTGTGGCATAGAAGCCAATACAACCACTTTGAAATATGAGATGGTCACGGGTGAAAATATGGTACACGGTGTACATTGTGAACCTTGCTCGTACTAACACGTACTGTCCCTCATCTCATTGTCGGAACCGCTTAGTCCTGTACAGGGTCGCGGTGAGCCAGAGTCTATCCCGGCAGAAACAGGGCGTATGGCAGGAATATGCCCACGATAGGACGCCAGCCCATCACCGGGCACTGAGGGCAATTTAATTCTGCAAGCCAATTAACCTATGCAGCAGCATGTTTTTTGGACTGTGGGAGGAAACCCGAGTGCCTGGCGAAAACCCACGCGGACACGGGGAGAGAAGCTCGCAAACTCCACACAGGAAGGCACCCGAGCCGAGATTCGAACCCGGGACGTTCTTGCTGTGAGGCGACAGCGCTACCCACTGGGCCACCGTGCCGCCCGATGTACTGTCCCAAATTGCACAATTTGACCGGCCATGAAATGGTTATAATGAGGTAATATATTAAGGTGCACGGGATCAAACCACAGGAGCCTCTTTGTAAACGCGCTGTATAACAACTTTTTGGATCTATCCACTGCACATAAACGTTGTTAAAATGTAAATACATAAAACATAAATTGGCGAAACGCATAACAGCAGTACACGGCAAAGCCTCACGCATCTACTTTTTGATGGTCGGGATGTCATCATTTGGCACTGCCTGGTGACTGTACTCTTAATAGGCTTTGTAGTTGTCACCTTTCTCTAGCACTCTCAACTGGGAACATTTGGTACTCTCACGTTCACTGTGCTTAGAAAAAAGGTGGCGTTTGTCTGATGTGGATAAGTTGCCGTCTCTCATCAGCAACCGCAGCTGGTGACACTGAACGTAAAGTACATCGTACAACCGGCATACCCACCCAGTTATTTGCCTTAAATCACAAGTTTAGTCCAAATTAATTCTGAGGCTTGTAGTATGTGCATGAATGTCTTGAAATTAATTATTGATGCTAATGTTTTTTTGGGAAACCACACTGCTTAAAGTAACATCTGCCATTGTTCATGCATACATTAGTCTTTGACAACAGCCAGTTGTATTAATGGATAGCAATATGAAACCTCAAACATTCTAAACATACCTCCCTGGCCTGTAGATATTTAGAGGCCAGCATGAGAGGATGTTAGCGTGTATTAATCATTAATTATGAAATATTTTCGCTTGGAGTGGCACTACCATTGATGTTTTTGCATGTCATTCTTAAATTAAACTTCATCATTATCAGTGCCCGCTTAATCCTGTACAGGGTCACGAGGGGCCAGAGTCTATCCCGATATCCCGACAGACAGAGCGCAAGGCGGGGCTATACCCAGGATGGACGCTAGTGCATCGCAGGGCACTGGGGACACGGGGAGAACACGCAAACTCCACACAGAAAGGAGCCCAATCCAGTATTCGAACCCGAGGCCTTCTTGCTGTAAGACGATAGCGCTACTCGCTAAATAAAACTTAAATGTGTAAATAAAATAGGTGATGTGCATTACAGGCAGACGGGTTTTTCAGGATTATGCAGTGTATAGCATGGGAGGTATTGCCTATGCATAAAAATAATATGAGGCGTTGTTACAAAACCATTGGTGTGTCGCGTATTAATGTTGCCTATTTAAGAGCTTTGTTTAAATTTACTTGTAATGTGGTATGTGAGAGAAGTAAAGCAACAATTGAAACTTCAGGGTTGTTAAGTTACTCCTGGACTTGATACTGGAAATCCTTGTCAGAGCATTCATTTTCCACAGTCATTTGAGTTCGATATTTTTTGTATGCATACGTTTTTCGTGCCACACTTTAAGTGTACAGTCCGCTTCTCTCAATCTGTGCTTTTAAAGGCATAATGGCCGCGTGTCCGTCTATTGGCATGATTATGATAAACCATTGCTTTGTGTGAACGTAGCAGCTTAGATTGTGGAAAAGGATTTATTCTCTTTAATCTCGTGGCAAGTTGCCCGGTCGTTATAATGTCGTATGATGTGTGTTGCATCATTTTAAAATTGGAGCGTGCAAATGTTGCCAGCATGTTGATTTATTCCACACTGCAGCTTACTATGAATAGTTTGTGAAACCGTAAGGAGTTGTTACACAAAATTAATTTCAAAGGGACCGTATCCACTGTTCAGCTGCCATTTTACAGTTTGATATTAATGTGCTGAAGTGGATGGTATTCTATCTCCATAATATATAGTAACTTGCACTGATGGTTCACATATATATTTTTACAACATAGAGTGGAATTCCACTATTTATAAAGACACCATACGTAGTACAAGGCAATGTTTTAAAGCCGTTTGTTGCCATCAGTATCATTTTACGGTAGTTGGCATGCATCTTATGAATGCCACGTGATTGAATGTAAAGGATTATCCCTTCCAAAGGCTTAATGCTGTTTTGTAGACCTTGCACAAAGCCAACTTTTATGATGTGTTTTTTAAAGTAATAGCCATAATTCATTGTATATATAAAGTAGCTACAAGAGTGTATTCTGCCTAACAGACCATACTGAGTTTCATTTCTCCATTGTATTCATTTCAGAACTTGTGTGTAAAAGTAGCTGTCGCTTGTCATTATGCTTCCTTTCAACAATGAGCTGCATGAGTGAAACAGTAAAGGATATGTTTTCAGATGTAGTGTCCGTATTCAAAATGCAGAGTTGGCATTGTGGCACTGTAATTGAGATGTTTGTTGTAATTTTAGAAATACTTAACATCTCCTGTTTCAGCTGCAAAATGAAATAATTAGTGTGCGTGTGGTAGTGTTTCAACCGTTTGGAGGATTATAGAATTAGGTTTTAAGGATTTTCTTAATTAAAAAATGCTGTGTTAATTTTAATAATTAATATGTACAATAGGCTAACTTGGCTATGTTATTAATTTAAAGGAAGTCCCATTGGGAAGGATTACTTTCACCAATCAGGAGAAATGTTGTTACAACGGCAAGACACGAAGCAATTAATTATATATTTGATAAATACGATTGTCATGTACCACCCATTTGGCTCATTTAGTGTGCACGTAACCATACCTGTGTGTCATGACGAACCATATTCTATCATGGGAGTACAGCTGGTTGACATCAGTGCTGTTATAAGCTCGAGGAGTTTGGGCCAGTTTATGGATTTAACTTAAATTCAGGAGATTATACTTGAGGCCAATTGAGATTCATGAATATAATCCAGACAGTCAGAAAATAGGCCCTTTTATGTTTTATTGTTCTGCCAACTTATTTATTGTTCCACGAACTCCTAATGCAGAGTTCTAATCGTTGCAATTCTAAAGCACCCTTTTTCCCCCGAGGCTCTCAAAGTGCTGCACAGAGCTCTGGAGAGAACGGCATATCAGCAATCCAAGAATACATCAAGTAAGTAAAATAATACCTATGAAATAATGAAGGACATTAGTTAAAAATATTAAACGATTGTTAAAACAAATAGAGGAAGGAAGAAGTGTTCCTGAGCAACCAGAGGGTCAACAGCGAGCCATCATCCAAGCACACAGCACTGGGCAGCATCAACAGTGCTAGCCAGCCGATTTTCAATGGATGCGAGTTCCAAGAGTGTGGCAGCAGCACGCAAAAATGCTCATTACCCATCCAATGGATGTGCGATCTTGGCACTTGCAGCAAACTCGTATTCGAGGATTGAAGTTCTCATGTTGGGGAAGGTGTCTGAAGTAGGTCATAAATATATGTTGGAGCAGCGCCGATTAGAGCCTTGTAGGTGAGAAGGAGGGTCTTGAATTCAATCCTGCATTTAACCGGTAGCTTGTGGAGAGGCGCCAGCGCTGGGAGTGTGATCATTGATGGGTGTGTGAGTGATGATTCGAGCAGTCGCATTCTGCACATGTTGGAGACGATTGATGAGAGAGGCAGGGGTGCCAGGGAGTAGTGCATTGCAATAATCGATTCGTGAAAAGATGAACATGTGGATTAGCTTGAGTGTCGGAGGGTGACAGGATATTGTACAGTCTGGTTATGTTTATAAGAAAAAAATAGGCTACCTTCGTCAGCTTATTGATGTGTGTCTAGAATATGAGTGAGGAATAAAGAATCACTGCTAGACTCCGGACTGCCTTAGCATCTTCTATGGTCTGGTCGTCAAGTATCAAATGCGTGGGTTCAGCCTTGGACAATTGGTATGGAATTTTAACAAACTTATGTTTTGTCACCATATAATTTTTATTAACTCTAATTGTCATGGTTTACAGTGAGGACGACATGCAGAGACCATACGCATTGATGGACGGCTTTGCATGGATATAGATTTGAATATTATCGGCATAACAATGGGAGCTTAGATTGAGTCTGCACAGGATATGGCCAGGTGGTTTTATGTAGATGCTGAAGAGAAATGGGCCGAGGACTGAACCCCGAAGAACACCAGACAAAACAGGATGGATCTCTAAGTTACATCCTCCAAGGCTTTTGAACTGCTTCTGGTCAGAGAGGTAGGAGCTCAGCCAGTGCAGGGCACAGCCAGAGACCCCGATGCCTTGCAGTCGCTCCAGTAAGGTAGGGCGGTCAACGGGATCAAAGTCTGCACTCAGGTCCAGGAGGACAAGAATACTTGACAAGCCTTCATCAGCAGCAACGAGGAGGTCATTAACTACTTTGACCAGAGCAGTTTCAAATACCATGGCCGGATCTGAACCCCGATTGTAAGTGATCGAGGAGATCATTGTTGAGGACGTCTTTGTGGAGTTGCATGGCTACTGCACAATCAAGAATCTTAGAAAGAAATGGTAAATTGGAGATGGGTCGATAATTCGAGGGATGTTGTAATCGAGGCTGTTTTTTTTTTGAGCAGAGAGTTAACTGCAGCACATTTGAATAGTGGGGGAGTAATGCTGGAGCAAGGTGAACTGTTGACGAGATCAGTGATAACGTTATTGAGGGCTTTGAAGTTTGCCTGGATGATTTTGGATGGGAAGGGTCCAAGGAACAGTTTGTAGGTCGAGATCTGATAAGTAATGAGAAAACATCAGATTCTGTCGACTGTGAAAATTCCAGGAGTTTTGAGGTTCGAGTAGGAGAGGGAACGATTGCTGAGGTAGTGGGTGGAGGTTGAGACTGGGTAGAGGTGCAGTTGGTTGATGTATAGTGACAGGCCGCATTGTGTGTGAAGCTCTCATAATAGTGTTTCCTTTGTTTTTTGTTTGTTTAATAGTGACATGCAATGTTGTTGTGCCATAATGTTTTACGTGCTCGCTTAATTTAAAAATTGAATAATTTCATCAAAACCCATATGATGTAGCATTTGAAATTAAAATGTTTATGAACAGAACGATTAAAATCCAGAATGTCATTAGCTAACCAGAAGAGTTCTTAAATGTTTATATCAGCAATAAAACTACTTTTGCTACATGAAAATGGTCTGTCTCCTCAAATGGACTTTTAAAGCCACCGATGCATGAAAAATTGGCTTAATCTTTCCATGTAGCTCTTCGGTATAACATATATATACATTGCCACTGGCATCAGAATAATTGAATGATCCTAATGGGAAAATCATCTAATCAGCAATGCATTGATGGGTGGTCTGAGAACTGTTCACTACCGTGTAGTCAGGTCACTTCTGACGCTACAAAATGTGCTCCGGGGGAACAGCAGCCACATGCTGCTACAGAGCTTAGCACATGCCCTGGCAACCATGTGCTGGCCAAATGGCTTGTGTTCCTTTTCACCTTTCATTTGGTATTCATAGACAAGATGTTATGCCGCCTCGCAGCGAATAACCTAACGTAGCCAAGTACATGCAATTTTCTGTACATCTGAGTGCTGTACATATCATTATTGACAGTTTTACAATGGGAACAGGAACATAGTTTTGTGAAAGAGGAAGCTAATGATTAAAAAAACTGATATAGAAAAAAAAACTGACAATCCTCCAGCACTACAGAGAGACCACAATCTCTACCATTGTTTACGATGCTGATTTGTTTGGATGCTTCATGTAAAACGCTTTGTGACCTTTGAGTGAAAAGCACACTAGAAGTTCAATTTTTATTAGTAATTATTATTAAAACCACAGCACTTAAAAAAATTAATGTATTTTAAATTTAGAGGTAATTGGAAAGTTTATATTTAATACCTGTCATGAATTTGACAATACGTTTCGATATATTGCTCATATTAAGAATAATTTAAATATAGCCACTGTGTATATATATTTTCTTAGCAGAGTAGGTATAAAAGTGTCCAGTTTTATTGGCTTTTTCTGACTTTTTTTTACCTTAGTTCTCCACATGGCTCAGTGTTTCCCATCAATGACAATCAACCGCAATTGTTCAGGATTGATGAGAATAATTTGAGACCGAGCCGTGGTATTTCAGTCAGAAAAAGCATTTGATTTTCGCATCGCGTCAACGTCAAATTGCGCGGCGCGGTGGCCCAGTGGGTAGCGCTGTCGCCTCCTCACAGCAAGAAGGTCCCGGGTTCGAATCTCTCGGCTCGGGTGCCTTTCTGTGTGGAGTTTGCATGTTCTCTCCCCGTGTCCGCGTGGGTTTTCGCCAGGCACTCCGGTTTCCTCCCACAGTCCAAAGATACGCTGCTGCCTCGGTTAATTAGCCTGCTGAGTAAATTGCCCCAAAAAGTATGCCCTGCAATGTACTGGTGTCACATCCTGGGTATAGCCTGCCTTGCACCCTGTGTCTGCCGGGATAGTCTCTGGCCCTCTGCTACCCTGTACAGAATTAAGCAGGCACTGATAATGAATGAATAAAATAACTGCAATTGTATTTTTGGAATGGGACTTCTAATAATATGTTAGCAGGCATGCTTAGATGATAGCAGATTATTTGAAACGTCAAAATTTTTTGGGCTATCCCTTCCAACTACAGTACAAAGTACTGTAGTATTTGATGATGATATATTTGCCAAATGGACGCATACGAATGATGTTATTTATGATGTAGTGCAACTGTGTTGTTTCGCTCATGAGATTCAAACGTTGTATTTGTGACAAACCACATGGATGGTGCTTCGGGAATATCTCCATCTTGACACTTATATTAAGCCGTTAAATGCACCATCTCGAAAAAAATATGAGCAGCATAATTGCATGGAGCTGATCTACCCAAGCTAGTGTTGTCTTGCCGTATTCATTTTAAGTAGTTGTTTAATGCAAATCTAGCGCACATTTATTGCCTTAAAAAAAAGTGATCCTTGAATGCTCTGAAGCAGAAAATGTGGCCAAACCATTACGTTTTGCAGTTTTACGCATTTACGCTGTGTGCCATGTTGTGGAAAAACGAGTTAGGGAAATTGTCAAATTCTGTAAATAAAAAAATGCTTTCGTTTGCCTGAGCGTGTGGATGTAACGAGATACCCCGGTTATAAATTACAAGAAAAGCCACACCCATCCCAATAGCGCATGCTCATTCCCAATTTCAGTCGCCACAGCGGTGTCTTCCTGTAGTATGTCTGTGTTTGACATCGAGCAAACAGTTTAACTTACTGTGTTTTTAAAGAGTCTTCATGTGCATATATGTTTTGCTGTGTTGATCTCAAACGTTGAAACAGCTTGGTATGCATGGACAAATAATATTACTGCAATGATATTGAGAGAAAAATAAATGTTGGGCAATATGTTAGATCATTTGGCACCTTAAATATTTTTGTAAGTACTAATCAGGAAAAACAATAACGTCTGTAAATGCGTTTTTCGTTTCTCTAGTCGTTTGGTAGCTCGCTCCATTTTTGTTAAATCTCCAAGCCATAAATGCCACACTAAGTTACGTAATTGTTCCAACAAGCCCTGCTGTTTTATCTATGATGAAGCTGAAAATTATTTTTTGCAAAGAATCAAACCGCTATCTGCCACTGAAGTCAGCGTTGTACAATTTTCCAATTTCTCGCACTCCTGCAAAAACGTAGCAAATTGCTACGTGCAATTTAATGCGTAAAAATAATAATAAACAGTTGCTTCACAGTCAGTTATTTTTTTTTTGCCACCGCATGGCATGTTACGGCCGGTCGCAGTGCGGGATGGGTTTTGTTGTCATGGCGAATCTGCTGCACTGCACAAATCCAGAGGCAACGGAGCTAAAAATGAGCCTCGTGAGGGTCTGAGCCAGCCGATGTGTATGACAGCCAACCATATTTTTTGTTATTATTCCACCGTGTATACGTTGTGTTTCGTGACTCGTTCGATGAGAAGTGCATCCGATGCTTCTTGTGCTGATGGCCAAATTGATCCCATGGGTGCCCTGTGCACATGTAGGTCATAGGGAGTGAGCACAAGTTGTATAGAAACAGCACGTAGGAAACGTTTTCCGCGTATCCCTTCACTATCTTTGCATATCACTTGGCTGCATTGTGCAATTTTAATTATGGCTTTGTGGCTTTTTTGAATCATGCATTTATAATTTTACGTCCTTCACTGATTTATAGCTGTTACTCTACTTTTAATTGATCAACTGTAATGTTTTTGTTGTTTTTCATATGCCGTTGTTTCCACAGCTCAGATGTGTAAAAAAGAACAATTGTTTTGCCGTTCAGATGTTGTTGTTGACGAGCCGTTCTCTCCACAGCTCTCTACAGCCCCTTGTGACCCTCGGGTGAAAAGTGCTCTGGAAGTGCAACTATTATTATTTGCTTAGAAATGCGTCGCAATAACTCTTTGAAATACACGTTAAGCTTATGTCCGCGTATGCCGAACACTCTACTATTAATACCACTTGTAAATAGAAGGTTGCAAAACTAAATGTGCTCATCAATAACCATAAAAGACGAAGAACAACCCGAATTAATAAAATGCACCGCTTACAAATCCTGGAACCAGCTTACTGCCTTTGATGGTGATGTAATTAAGTATGATGGAAGGCACAGCTCTTTACATGCCTATAGTAATGCTGCATTTAACGACCATGTGCATGATTGAAGAAGTCCTAAAAATACTGAACGCTCATGGCTATATTGAATGATGTCCTCCGGAACATTTATTATTTGCGCAGTATTATGGACAGGAACACATTTTAAACTTGTTTTTTTTCTTTCGCAATTCCAAAAATAGCCCGCAGCCCAATTATAAGTGTGGAACAAAGCACATGTGTTGAAGACATCACGGGCTGTGCGCCCACTTAACGGAACCGATCTCCGGTTTACCATCCTCGCCGTCACGTTGGATCTGAAGATGAATCTTTACTCGTCGTTCCGCGTCGCTGCCTGGTCATTTACGGTGACGGAGCCTTCTCTAATGTCGCGCCGAGCGTCTTGAATGAATTGCTCAGTTATGTTCGTGACTCATCGACTGATGAGAATTGTACGGCAAAAATAAAAGAGAACACCTTTTCAAACTTGAGTTTGGCAATTCGTTATACCATTGTTAACTCTTAGAATGGTGTACCGATGTATATTATGTTATCTCATCTCATGGTCAGAAGCCGCTTAGTCCCCTACAGGGTCGCGGTGAGCCGGAGCCTATCCCGGCAGACACGGGGCGCAAGGCAGGGACACACCCACGATGGGACGCCAGTCCATCACCGAGCACTTCGGGCAGTTTAGTATGCAAGCCAATTAGCCTATGCAAGCCAATTAGCCTATGGACTGTGGGAGGAAACCGGAGTGCCCGGCGAAAACCCACGCGGACACGGGGGAGAACATGCAAACTCCACACAGAAAGGCACCCGAGCCGAGATTCGAACCCGGGACCTTCTTGCTGTGAGGCGACAGCGCTACCCACTGGGCCACCGTGCCACCCTCATATTATGTTATTATTATCGCTTTGTTACGCTTTCGTTGCCTTGTAACATGTCTTGTGTTTTAGTAATGGTGTCCATCTTAAATAAAATAAAGTATTATTATTATCCATTCGGACTTGGGTACAAATTACCATTTGCCCTGCAGGCAATTGTGCTTACTCCACATTCTAGTACCAACTTTCCCTGGATACCTTATGAAATATCTCCCTTGGTACTGCGTGTTCTTTTTCACATCAAGGCCATTGCTGCACAAGGTCAGTTTGAAATAAAACTGAAAATTAAGAATGGTTTGTTCTTGTCCCTGTAATTTGTTTCTTTTAGATATCATTTGGGATGGACATTGCAGACTTTATGAATAATTGTACGTGTTCATGAATTACTGATGATAATTAATATTTCAGAATAATGATGATAATTATGTATAATGATGAGAGCATTATGCATGATTAATGATGTGGAGGACAATGCATATGCTTAGTGAAGCATATTTTTAAATTACCCTAGACATTTAAATAATGGTGTTCATGGGAAGGCATCTGCAAGCACGGATTAAAATCCTCACTAACAGCCCATTGTCTTTTATTTTAAGTTGTCTCAACACCATTAGTTTGAATTCTTTTACATGGGCACAGGATTACATAATCCATACGCTTGTGCCGAGTGCGTTTAATAATTAAACGTACGTTTGGCGTTTGTTCGACATGGTTTACAATGATTCATAGAGAGCACCTTTACCCTTGCCCTGTCTTGCAGCAAACACGTACCTGTTTGTGATCCAAGCACGCACCAGTGAAGTGCATCGAAGCCTGGGGAATTTCTACGCACAGGTGATCCGGGTTGGCATGAGGGCGGCAAACTCGTCCCTAAACGATACTGGTAAGAGGTTAAATTGGTCCCTCTGTCTAAAACGGCAATAATTGCCTTCACTTGGCAGTTTTTGTGTGGGGAAGGAAAATATTTCGAGTACTAAGAGTATCTTTCAAACTGCTGTCACGTGAGTATAGTGATGTTGTCGTTGCTAAGCATCTCTGTTAACGTTGAAAGCTCACGCACCGTTATTGGCATTGTTGAACTGTAATGAACGCAAATTTCTCATCATCTGCATTAATTCAACATTCATAGTTAACTGTCACGTAGAGTTTTGAAAGCCCCCACAAAGACTTAGATGTATCAAACACACACTGATTTGTGTGTTTTTTTGGCGAAGATAATTGATGGCCATACGTTTTATACTTTTAGTTGGCAGAGGCGAGGGCGGTTGTTTTTCACTGCTGTTGTAATCTAACAGCAATTTACATTACTTGGTGTTTGAGGTTTTACACTGCCGCGTTAATGCCCCACAATGCAACTTCATTACTGGTGATGCAGGAAAACCAGCAAATGGACTCCATTTAACTGCAGTGGACATTTGTATGAGAAGTAAAATATATTTCCCCCACAAATATCCCATAATTGTCACGATGAAAAGAGTACATAAATACAATCTTGCAGAACTGTGTGGGCGATGTGTCAAGAGAACAGCCAACAACATATTTTTCACAGGACTCTTGTTAAATCCTTTCATTGACCTTTTTATCCCTTACACGGTAGGGGAGGGGGGCTGCATTTTTCCATAAGCTCTGCTATGAGATTATCAGTCACATGACAGCCATACCAATGAACATTTGATATTTGATATTACGTTTAGACAAACGGAGTGCGAGTTCAAATTTACATTTTAGGTTTTTTTGTGTGTGCATTCAATGGTAACTGGGCTGGAACCATCAACTTGCTACACTTGAGAATACATTTTTAATAAACGGCAGCTGCTTAGTCTCAGCATCACCAGCTCACCATTGATCCCCTGTGCCTCCATTCATATGAGTGTATAGGTTATAGCATCTGGGCACTTCAGTATTTTGCAGGCTCTTTTTCTTGAAACATGTAATAGACCCACTTTAAACGTGGGATTTTTTAAAAATATATTTAAAATCCCCAGGCAACATTCCCTATAGATGTCCAGCTGTGGACTGGACTAATAATGGGAAGAGACTAGCGTGTTGTTGAAAACATGTAACATATTTGTCAGTATATCATTGGATTCCTGGTTTTCGAATGTGCTGTGATTTTCCAAATGATGAGTGACCTGTGTGTGTGATGCATAATACAGTCGGTGCCAATTTGATTTTATATACCCTATTGGTGAAATTTTGCACTGTAGGTTGGAAAGGCTTGTTGTATAATAGGACAAGCATGCATTTTTATGGATAGGTAAGCAACTGAAAACACGTGATGTTAATATTAGGAATAACCAAATCATGAATACATTTTGAAGGCTAAATGAGAAAATGATTTCAGGGTCTTGGCCCCATTAGGGAATATGTGGGAGTATGTAACTGCAAAAAGAAAAATATCATTTTATTCCTATTTTTCGTGAGTTCATTTGAATATTGTATTCTATTAAAATGTCTCCATTGCAGAATCAACTGCCTACCGGATAAATTCCAGTGATTATCAGATGGAGATGACCACTTACCTGCCAGCAGGATATACTTATCGTCCAGACCACATTTGTCCAGAGCGACTGCCATCAATGAGTAAGGATTCACGCATATCACATCAGCTATTTTCACTTACTGGCCTAGTGCCGTTGCTGAATGACCACTACAGTTGAAAGCAATTTCCATTCTGGATAAATAGCCCCAATGTGGCCAACCACCAAAAATGGATTTTCCTGTAAAATGTTCTTTCCCACAGATAGTATGTTTATTTTTAGTATTTTACTGGCCAGGGTTGGTGACTTGGTATAGATATTCCCAGCAAAAATTAATTCCCTATAATAGTATTGTTTTCATGATTCGATCTATGACGATTGTTTTCCATAGCTGTTTTTTTTTTGGGATAGCTGTGTTGAGTTTTCATTTTCTCTTGTTTGAGATGTTTCACCTCTCGTGAAATGTCACGAAGAAGACAGGAGCACTTGTATTGTTGTGTTTATTTCAGGGGTATTTAAAATCATCTGGTTTAAATTATGTTTGCCATATTACCTACAATCAAAGTGGGGGACAAAAGGTTTTGGCAGGTCAAATCAGCTGAACCAAGGGTATGTTTTAAAAAAAATAAACATTTATTTATAATCTTGTCATTGTTTACCATTAGTGGTGTTGAATACATTTCTTGTCTGAAATACATTCGGCCTTCTAAAACTACAACCATTATATACATTTTTGAGTAATTCGTGGCCGCATATATAGTAATCCCAAAACAGTGGTGCTAAACTAGTTTTCCAATATGTGATTTTTTTTTTAAATGACTAACATATGTGGAAGTTTTAAAACGTGTATATGATACATTTAATGTTCTAAAATTAGATTATTGTAAGTTTATATAAAGAACACAAAAGCCTATTCATTTGGTTACAGCTGGCGTTAGTTTGTTTTTATCTGCGTCTTTTTAAACGTTGTTTCAATTAAATATATCATGTCATGGCTAAATGAAACTTTATTGTCACATGCATTATTTTAATACTCTTCTAATTTTATTGGCGGAACCATATATTTAATGTGCGCAACCGTTTGCGCATTTGTTAGTGAATAATTCGCGACTGGAAATGCACTCGAACATGCCACATCAACGTTTCTTAAAGGCTAATTGCATCCGCTCACAATCAGGTGCATAGGCCCCCTGGGTAGCTTCCCACTTCCACTTTGTGTGCACTAAACATTTAATCGCTCGACATTGCGAGTTGGGAAAAGCTGCACACGTGCAAGGTCTTCCTCTCTTGGAACACTGGAGTTAAAGCAAGCCAGGCACAAGCACAGTTGATGCCGCTACAGTCGGTGGCACTCGACTTTGTGTGTACGCGCGTGCGTGTCACAGAGGGTGAGATGGACGTGAACATGAGCGAAGTGAGCATGGGAGAGGTTTCTCGCCAGCTGGCACACGACACGCACATCGAGCCGGGTGGATTCTGGAGACCCTCGGATTGCCGGCCTCGTTGGAAGGTACCGTGCAGGGCCTGGCTGCTTTATTTCCTTTGGAAAGAGCCAAATTGTGGTCCAAGAGCCGGGAGAGCCCCCTGCAGTTGTTACAAGAGACAGTGATGGATTCCGCTTGGTAAAATAATAGTGGATTGCTGCAAAAAAAGCCATGTGCATTGTACTTAATGCTTTCACTTGTGCAGATGTGTGTGTGCACGCGACTGTGCTTGTGTGTCTGTGTAGTTTATTTGCATTAGATTTCTTACGGTTACAGGACATGCAAACCAGAACATTTTAACTATTAGTGTTTGTCATGATTTTTTTCAGTACATTAACTGTCATGCTCTATGTACATAGGTGGCCCCGTCTTGTAGGAAATCTAGATTTGTTATATCACTGAGAGGAATAAAAAAGGGGAGTTATATATTTTCCATAGAATACCAACTATGGTGGATTTTTTTTTACATTACTCACTTTGTGAAGCTGTAAAATTAGATGTAAGACGTTACAAAAGGCCATTCACATACAGCTGTACGTCCTGCCTTGGTGCATTGTGAAACTTTGCACAACTACCACAGGCGTTCCTTTACATTTAACGCTATGGGTACTTTTTTTGCCAGTATACATATCTTAACACCTGCATAATCGCCAGAAACGGTAAAACCTGTCCTACTTATATCCTATACTCTTGTTTATTGTGACAGTTGTAGCAGTAAAGAACACTTTAGTGCTAAATGCCTTCATTGAAAAGTCATTTTAAAAAAAGGACACACTTGATTTCACAATGATACCGTTATCTTTTCAATTTGTTCGGGGTGGTGTGTGTACGCAGACTTCTGCATGCATGCACTCAATTAGATTTTACAAAAAGGAAAAAAAACTACACCTGTAGAGGGTTAGATGCATACTGTCATTGTCATTGTTGATAACATTTTGTATTGGACTACAGTCGTTTTGATTCAGTTCTTTACTTAAAAAAAAACATTAAACTATTTAAACAAAACATTTAAATATTTCTTTTACATTTTTATGTTGCTGCATTTTTTTTTTATCTGGCCAAAATAATGGACGTGTTCAGTAGCCAATTACGTTGTGTGTCAGAATAAATGCATATTATAGTGTTGGCAAAGACGATTGATTTGAGTTCAATTCTTCGTGTTTATAATTTACACAAGTCAGGTGGCCTAGTCTTATACACTTTGCTTCTGGATTTAGAAATTTCAAGTCAAAGATGACCCCACCCTGCTAAGGCTATCGAACATATACATCCACCTAGCGGTGTTGCTAATTTATTATCAAAGATCCACCACTACCTTTGCATAGTAGGACCTTTCATGGCTAACGCAACATTTTTACTTTCAGTTATGGAATTGACATTTGCTTCCCTAATACCTGAATATTTTCTATCGCCAGACAGTTCAATGCTAAGCTAAGTGAGTTCATCTTGTACTTGAACTGGATGATTCTTGCTTGGATTACTATAATATACAGAATCGCCATTAAAATGTATCGGCATCAGCCATGCGTTTCATTGGCGCGATCACTAGTCAGGATAGGGCGGCGCGGTGGCCCAGTGGTTAGCGCTGTCGCCTCACAGCAAGAAGGTCCCGGGTTCGAATCTCTCGGCTCGGGTGCCTTTCTGTGTGGAGTTTGCATGCTCTCCCCGTGTCCGCGTGGCGTCCCATCGTCGGTATATCCTTGCCTTGCGCCCTGTGTCTGCCGGGATAGGCTCCGGCTCACCGCGACCCTGTATAGGACTAAGCGGTTTCAGACAATGAGAATTCCAATATCTGACGAAAAATCACAAAAATCACCCAACTCTACAGTACACGTATTATTTTTTGTCATGATGCCATTGCATTCATTCAGTGCTGACGAGCTTTAATTCCCTTGTTCACGTGCGATGGGTTAATTGTAGCATATATCTGTCGATAATAATTAGAGTAGATGTGCAGCTTGATGAGATTAAATCACTGCATGTCCTGTTTCATGCCCAACTATTCCAGCTCAGGCATTCCAAAGAAGTGTTTCTGGCTGGGCTGTGCTGCCCAGGGTGACCCTGAAAAATAAAGGAGATTTCTGACGGCGTGTTTGGCATTGGGCACTTGAACATCTACATTTGACAAGAAGCCAGAACGTGTTTGCACGAGAGGCTCATGACCTATTAAGGTTTTGTTTCGTAATATGATTTTGCTGCTCATGCAGAAACAGATCTCACAATGAATCTGCGTGTAGTCTTAAAATGTAAAGTGTAAGAGAATGAGCGCTTTGTTTATCGAAGCACGTGTTTTGCTTGTTAATAGCTTGTAGAGTAGATAATGGTTCAGCATCGTGAATAGTGCTCTGTGCTGTGTCCCGCCTATGCAGGATGTTTAAACAGTTGAATGGATGAGGGTTACTCACGAGTGATATTTAAGAATTGTGGCGATCTATCAATAAAGCGTGAACCATGCATGCTGTTTGCGTCTCAATCTGCGCATCGGTTTCGTTCGCTGAGAAATCTTTATTCAATTACGGCCGCTTGCACATTGACAGCGCGCATTAATGGCCGTTACTGTGTAAGCTGTCATCGTTATCTGGAAAATGTCACCGTACAAATGCTGTGTGTGCTACTGTATTGTGTAAAATGTGTGAGCGTGCGTTGTCTGTTCATGACGTTTTTTTACTTTGTTGACTTGTCCTCATGTGTTACTTCAAGAGAATGAGTTCACTTTATCTATATTTCACCGCCATCCCATTTAGTGTAACCCTTTGTCACTTCCATTGTACTTAGGGTGCTGTACGCACAGGCATAGCGATACGATATAAAGAGAGAGGGCAATATTCCTTTCTGCTTTCCAGGCCTTTGTGTGACACTTTTAACAGAGTACTCTATGCATCTTTCAATTCTTAATTTGCTCAATGGTAACCTTATGAATACCTAACAATGTATTTTCATACCCAATCTATAATTGTCTCTGAACGGTAGGAAAGCAGAAGTTAAAGCTGGAGGTTTAATGAAATTATAGCGACTTTTTACGTAGGATGAAAAATGCATGTTTTTTTTATTGTGAATAGTTATAGTTGCAATGTGTATCTAGTCTTTGGTTAAACATATTTTGTTCACGGCGATGGACCGGCGTCCCGTCGTCGGGTGTATTCCTGCCTTACGCCCTATGTTTCCGGGATAGGCTCCGGCTTCACCGTGACCCTATATAGGATTAAGCAGTTTCAGATAATGAGATGAGATGAGATATTTTGTTCATAGTTCTCAAAATAAGGTTTTCAGGTCGTTTATGTTTAGCCGTATCCAAATTACTTTTCCCTTGTATGTTTAATCCTGATAGAACTTGCATTGCATTGAAAACTCGTAATGTGTGCACAACTACAGTACAATTAAACTTGCTACTCGTGACTTTTAAAACAATTAATTTGCTTACGTGGTGCTGCATTGCTTGTTGAACAAAAGTGAAATTGAGCCTGTGCATACACGTTCGTGATTGTAGATGCGATAAACGTGGTTTGCATTGACCAGGCATTGTTATTGTCTAATATGACGGTTCTACCCATCACAATTGATGGGTAGAAGCGTCATTATGCACCTTTTTAAGCCAGTGGTCTTTTATATTTTTATTTCTGCATTTGGCCTAAAAACATAATTACTGATCTCAGATATCAGTCTTGGAACTGTGTGCACTTCAGAGGGGAGGAAGCTTCCTTGTTAGCACTGTCTTGCCTACAAAATGTGCTTGTTATTTCATAACCCCCGTGAAAACACTGTCTACAATTTTGCCCGCGTTGCAAATTTCACCTCGGCGCTCGCAGGATTACCTACATGCTTCACTACCCGCCTCGGTCACCTCGCGTCATCCGTTCCAATTCCAGGGCTATGCGCCAATCTTTATGCCGCACACCCGCAGGTGGCGGTCCTGATCCCCTTCCGCAACCGGCACGAGCATCTGCCCATCCTGCTTCGGCACCTGTTGCCGATGCTGCAGCGCCAGCGACTGGAGTTCGGCGTCTTCGTCGTGGAGCAGTCGGGTGACCGCCTCTTCAACCGTGCGATGCTCTTCAACGCGGGCTTCATAGCCGCGCTGCGAACCTACCCCTGGGACTGCTTCGTGTTCCAGGATGTGGACCACGTGCCCGAGAACGACCGCAACTACTACGGGTGCGGCGCAATGCCTCGCCACTTTGCCGTCAAGCTGGACAAGTACGCCTACAAGTGAGTGGGTTTCTCCGGCTGTTTGCGGATCAGTCCACTGCTGGATGGAGGCCTTCCCAAGCTGCTGCCATTTCTAATGGTGCCGCAGTACAAACGTCGATGCGTTGCTACGAACGATTGAAAAACACGTGTTGCGGGTGCTTTAAATTGTTTCTGATTTTTCTAATTTATATTTAAGTGGCATGCTTTATCTTACATTGAGGCAAGTGAAGAGAACAAACCAATTAAAAATAGATTAACAAAAAAATCACTGGTAGGGTCAACCATTACATGTCAACTGTTTCTAGTAACTTGAACTGCTTTCTCATTACACTTTTAGTGTGGTGTTCCGAAGTTGATTAACAACTTGACATCAACGGCTTATTATATCGGAACTGGTCCTGGGCCAACCACGTCACCAACTCGCACTGGCAAATGTGGTGAAGTATGGGTAAAAATCCCCATGACTACAACAGTGAACTGAAAATGGGCCGTTTTCTCTCCGGGTCATAACAATGAATTGTCCATTTGATATTATAACCCATCACCGTCCGTTAGAGAATAGTTGTTGGGAAATAACGTGGATATACATTTGATGTCACTTAAATCTGCTTATCCATGCTAAGAGCACGTTTTGTTTATCTTTAGTCATTTTGGGTGCCTGAGGTTACTCATGTAAATGAGACTCGTCCTGGTCTCTTGTTCTCATCTGATAGTAAAACAATTAAGCGTGACTATACTTTTTCAAACACTGAAAAATGTTCATCTTTTATGAATGAAGCCAAATATAACATTTCATGGAATATCTTTATAAATTTTTTTAAAAAGTGGTATATTTAAATAAAAAACGTGCTTCTTTACTTTATTATGTTTATTTTAGGTTGCCATACAACGAGTTTTTTGGTGGAGTGTCAGGCCTTACTACAGAACAATTCAAGAATATCAATGGATTTCCCAACGCCTTCTGGGGCTGGGGTGGAGAGGATGACGATCTCTGGAACAGGTGAGAGTGGCTCTCTGAGCAGAACATGGCTGGGTAGTACACACTGCAATGATGTCGGTTTTCACGGCTCGATGCATGATGATTGCTTCGAAAAGCTGCTCTCTCGGGACACTGCGCCTGAGGATGCCTCTAACGTGTGAGGCGAAACGTCGCGAGGAGCGGTAGTACACACTGTCAACGGCAGTTATCGTTAGCCAAGCTCAATTTGATTCACATTGCACTGCACCAGCATGTGTTTTTTAACCGTTAGAGTGATGTCACATAGTTATTTTCTGTCAACAAGCATGAATTGTTTAACAAATGTTAGTTGTCGGAAATACATTTTGCATTGGTACGTTTCTGCTAGGAGATGGGGAAAAAGGACTTTACACTGCAGACGTCACCTGGTGTTGCCTTGCAGTGGAATGATAAAAAAAATATATTTTCAACTACATGTACTGTAAATACTTGTGTAGATATGCAGTTTCACCAGCCTGTGGTATTTCTCACCCTGATGTTTGAGAAAATAAAGAGCAGAGCCAGCACTACTTTGCCGTAGGTAGTAAGGGAGTGGGATTCGTCAGTCACGTGAATACTTTGGTGCGTACGTCTTCCATGCAGGGTCACGTTTGCCGGCTACAATGTGAGCCGGCCGGAGGGAGACATTGGAAGGTACAAATCCATTCCCCATCATCATCGTGGTGAAGTCCAGTTTCTGGGACGGTCAGTTGGTCATGCTTTTCTTCTAACACACTGCCACACAGGCAAAGCTGCTTCACTTTAAATCCGTTTTTTTTCAAGGGGTGCTAAATAGGATATAATGGAGTCTTTTAGAATTTTAAGTGACTATCCATCCTTTTTGATACTTCAGACTTTCTGTTGATGTTTTTAATTAGTGGACTGATATATCTTGAAAGGAGGATCCTGAATGGAAGGTTTGGCCAATTCACATGTTTAAGGAGTATTTTGCATTAGAGAGGAAACCGCATAACTATAAACTTATAATTAGATAGAATAACACTGGGGTTTATGAACCCACTTCAAGCTCAAAAAGTTTAAAATCTGCATGATTCATCCACCATTATATTCAGATTGCTAAACTACAACTATATGCCAACATACCCATTTACAAATTATAAATATGGATTACTTAGTTTGGGAGATGTGTACTCGTTTTCATAGACACTGGTAGTATTGAAAATTTTCTTGCAACACTTTCTTCCTAACATTCATTGACTCTAAGAATGTTCAGTCCGTTTGATATTGATAATACTTTGGGCTGCTTGTGAGTAAATACCACAATAGTAAAAAAGAATGACGCCACAACCATCTATTATTGACGCGTACACACCCGCGCTCTGCATTGTTGTAGAGCATTGTGTGTATAACGCGTGGCAATGCATAAATATTTGTTTAACAAGCCTGACTGCTGATATGACCTAAAATGTCAGAACCGGTGTAGTGTTTTTTTGTTTAAACAATGCTGCTGGATAATGTTTGGCGAGCCAATATTCACATGGACTACACAATTATTTATTCATGTGAAGGCACAGAACGGTATTGTCTCTATACGTGCATTTGCCTGTAATGCTCCATAGAAAAAGTATCGTGATTTTCTATGCAAAATTATTTTTTTTTTGCATTTGAATGCTCTTGCCATCAATAATTGGTAACACAGCAGCGTTTGTTTATCAAGCCTGACTTGTCCAGAATTTGCTCTGTGAAGTAATCACTACTTGATGACATCGGTCTGAAAGGGTAATATAGCGTGGGTTTTCGCCTGGTACTCCGATTTCCTCCCACTGTCCAAAGACACACTGCTGCCTATGTTAATTGGCTTGCTAAGTAAATTGCCCCAAAAAGTATGCCCTCCGATTTACTGGCGTCCTCATCCTGGGTATTCCCCTGACTTGTGCCGTCTGTCAGCCGGGATAGGCTCCGGCCCCTCCGAGACAGTATACAGGATTAAGCTGGTATTGATAATGAATGAATGAATGAAAAAGGTAATGAGCCGACAGACATTACATGTGTTTTGCAAGGAGATGGAAAGGCGTTCGACTGAAATTAAAAATAAATTCTCATAGACACTGCTCCACCAACTTCAATAAATTAAGTGTCATTTGAAAGCAAATGATGTGGGGGATTTTTGTGTGAACAAGGTTAGAATTATTAAAAATGTAACCTCTGACTTGTTAATTGGTTTGTGTGCCAGTTGCTGGTTTGCAATAAGCCGGCTCGTGATATGAAGTCCCATTTCAAAAATAATACGATGGACATGTGTCATCGAGGACGGGTGTGTGTTCGGGAGGGTAGAGCTTGCCGAGGTGAGGAGGGGAATCTCAAATGGGTTTTCGCTGGTTAATAATAATTTAGTAGACATACTTTCAGGATCGGTCAAAACAGGCCCTGCCAGGAAAAAAAAACCACTCAAACAACCTCATTGGAAGGTGACACTTACATTTTATGCCCCACTCAAGCGGGGCTGATTTAACTGTATGCAATAGTTTTGCTGTCCATCTGGTGGCTCCTTTCCCCCAACTTGTTTGTTCTTCATCACCCACACAGGTACTCTCTGCTGAGACGCTCGAAAGAGAGAAGCCAACTTGACGGCCTCATCAACCTACGCTTCGAGCCCTCAGTTAGTCTGGAGCAGCTGTACACCAACATTTCCATTCATCTGACACCTGATCTCGCGCCTGTGTCGGATTACTAAGACTCATGCGCACGTGCAGAATATCACTTATTAAACCGCGTCTCTTTACGCGTCACCTCTGCGCAGAAGCAAGCGTCTAGTATTCGTGGCAGCTCTATTTACATGTCAATATTTGATGAGTTGTACTGCACTGTGCTAAAGTCCCAAGCTGGGCCAACACACTTCTGCTGAACCACTGGCTTCCTTTGCTCTTTATTTTTCAAGTGATGTGGAGGGTATTGTGAACTTACACAAATTGGCTCATGATCGCTATATAAGGCTTTATATTAAAGAGGCCGCCTATCTAAGGTCGAGCTCAAGGTCAGCTTCAGACTTTCAAGCCATCTCGCTCCAATGCATCTGAAACAAATGTTTCCTCAATTTTTTAAAAAGTAGAGGCCAACATTATAAAAGTAACATGTTGTGTGTTGGTACCTTGGCAATTGCATATGTATATATTTCTTAATGTCTGAATTTAAATACAATGAAGATAGTTTCTGGGTAAATTGGTGTAGTTCATAACTACCTGTATGGTTATGGTTATTTACTTCACTATTGCACTATGCTTTAAAATGTCTGATTCACAATTTTTTTGTCATGTGGGTATGTTGGTGTAACCTTCGTGTCTTGAATTCACTGGCGTTATTGAAAACTTCGGGTAAAAGTGTGGATTTTTTTTTAGTAGTTGAATCGCCACCATTTTTTAAAAACACATATATCAGCAGTTATTCATGTCGCTTTGGAAAATATGGTTTTCTCTTGCCTTCTACTTTATTAACATTGTCTTCACCATTGCAACTAACGTGAGGCCATTACATTTGGTGTCCAAATTTATTACAAAGAGTGATCCATCGGGCGGCACTGTGACCCAGTGGGTAGCGCTGTCACCTTACAGCAAGAAGTGCCCGGGTTCCAATCTCGGCTCGGGTGCCTTTCTGTGCGGAGTTTGCATGTTCTCTCCCCGTGTCCACGTGGGTTTTCGCCGGGCACTCCGGTTTCCTCCCACCGTCCAAAAAACATGCTGCTGCATCGGTTAATTGGCTTGCAGACGAAATTGCCCGCAGTGCCCGGTGATGGACTGGCGTCCCATCGAGGGTATATATCCGCTTTGCGCCCAGTGCATGCCGGGATAGGCTCCGGCTCACCGCGACCCTGTACAGGATTATGCGGTTTCTGACGATGAGATGAGATGAGTGATCTATCATTTGACCCATTCAGAGGCACGGAGTTTAAAGAAAGCTAAAATATATCAAACGTATATTTAGTAATACATATTAGACTGCTTGATTAAGGAAGTTGGTGGGGTTTTTTTCAGTTTTATGCTGTTGCCCAACACACTTTTAAATGTTTCCGTGCGGTTAAAATGTTCTCCACTCTGCCTTGGATATGGTGCATGTAATTTCCAGTGCTGGTCAAAGCTGCAACTGGATAAATTACGTTAGACCCTTAAACATAGGCTGTCAGAACCACACAGAATGCAAATAAGGACAGAGTCAACCTCACTATTAAATGTCGTTAAAAGCAGCATGCTGGTGAATGGATTGCAAGTACACACAAAGACCGGGCAATATTTCAGATTGCAGTAGAAACAAGGTACATTGTGCGCAGTGTGCATTTCTGTTAGTTTAGTTTTGACCATTGCTTGAAAGTGGCAGCAAAATCCAGCGACGCACTCGTGAGCGCGGAGCCACCGGTGCAACATTTGCGTTTTTGTATGAATTTTATTTATTTATTTTTGCCATCGGGCAGTGTCACACGGTCAGAGACAAGCGCAGAGCACTGATGCGGGAGACTGCCGCGCATGTCCGTGTGGCCTGCCCGCACCGAAAACGATCGTCTGACAATGTCTCGGGTAGAAAATAAAAACGGGGGGGGGGGAGAGGCAACTCATTGGATGAAGGGTGGCGGTTCTGGGTGTGCCGTTTCAAATGTCATGAAGAGTGCGCACGTTGTTGAACCAGAAGCCTGCACGATGAGGAAACGATCCGCAGTGGTTCTGCACAGATACTGCATCTGTCACTGGCAAGTGTGCCCGCCCAGCAGCACTCTGGCGTTTGTCAGATGTGCTTTGTTGACGTGTTGCAAAGTGACAGTAGCCAGCGGTTTGCGTAAGGGACAAATATATTTTAAGCCTTCACCTTCAATGTATTGCAGCAATATCTAGCGTTTAATTTTCTGTGTAACCTTGATGCATTTCTGCTGCATATTAGTTTACTAGTGTGTACACCTATTCGTACCATATCACTACCATAGCATTTTTATCATGTCTCGTCAGCGATTAATTTATTAATTTATAATTCTTATCAATTTGGTACTGTTATTTAATATCGTTTGGCAGTTTTTTTATGACAATGATTTTTTTTTAAATATTAAAATGGTCATTTGTCTGCCTTTTTACATTTGAAACAAACTGTTTATTTTGTTAGTTGTGAATTTATATTTTTGTTAGCATTTATTTATTAACATGACTAGCTGATATTGATGTTAATTGCTGCATGATGCTGGTCATTGTGCGCCATTATTGAGCTTTACGTTTTAAGCTTTGTTTATATTTTCGTTTCAGTCTTAATTTTGTTTTGGTCGGGACATAGTGTGACTTGCTACTCACAAGGCTACATAGGAAGTTTTAGCCTTAAAAACGTGTTCTTTCACTTGCTATGAGCTGAATTATATAATATATAAACATTACAATTTTGTTATGCTCTATGATTGTTTAAACAACCTGTCCATATGAAAATGTGAATCATACAAATGCAATAAAGCAGTGATGACTTAAACATTTACAGTGAAAGGACTTTATTTTGAAATGCTCTTAGAAGTTGTTCCTTGTGCTAATTTGGACAGTTGTATTCGTCTTGCGATGCTCTCGTAACACTCATCCAACAAGAAAAAACTGCAGATTAATTGCTTGATTTCAATTTACAAGAAGTTAAACTAATTGTTGACGTTTTTTTCTCTCCCATTGGCACTAAAGGCATTTGACGATTGCGTCGAAAAGCTGCTCTTTCGGGATAGCCGCGTCGATCGCGCCGCCTCTCTCCTTCGCGATGTTTCGCCTCCCACGTTGGAGGCATCGTCAGGCACTGGAGAGAGGGGGCGCGATCGACGCGGCTATCCCAAAGGAGCAGCTTCTCGAAGCAGTCATGCAATCGAGCCGTGAAAACCTGCATGAAGACGTTGTTGTGTGACGGCATGCAGGAATACCCATTGGGTGCAATAAAGAAGGAGAAGTGGGGTTTTTTTTACAAAGTAAATGGGAATTGCACAGCTTCTTGCAAGTTTGGTCATCTTGCCTTCAAAAGAATATTGGGAATCTTGAATATATTACACGTTTTCCATGCACGGCACTCCGTTTCACTAACCTCTGTCAGATTGGAGAGTTGCGTCAACAGTTTTTTTTTCGGGATATTTTACGTGAATATTGTTCTGGAAGCTGCCAAGTGCTGTGAGACTTACATGTACGAGCACGCGTGACGGCTGGCTGTGTCGCCTCGCGAAGATAGTGGGGTGATTACCAAAGTGAGCTCACCCCTGTTGTAAACCAGTGACCATAGCATTTGGAGCTGAGCACTGCACCAGATTCTGGGATAGAGGTAGGGCAAGTTCGCATTTAATTTACAAACATTACATTAAAAATGTAAAGCACGTGTGCAGCTTCTGTATGTTTTACACTGAATGCAATAGCGTTTTGTAGAAATTTAATTGAGGACTTTCCATACCTAAGTCAAAGGATGGATACATTACTAATAATGTGGCGTTAATTATAAACGATCTCCAGCAAAGCGAGACTGGTTGACTATTTTGTTATGTCTGTTACCTTAACATGTAATGATTAATCCCTGTCCTCTGTTAAACATCGGAGTTTTAGATGCTATGTAAATATAATTTTTGTACATTAATATTAGCACTTCTAGAGCGCTTTTCACCAGAGGGTCAAAGCGCTGCACAGAGTTATGGAGAAAACGGCATAACGTCGAGTAGATCAAAGTAAAATAATAGCTATATATTAAGGACAATCACAAATAAAATAATTGTTAAACAAATGATGTTTTTTTCCCACCGTCCAAAAAACATGCTGCTGCATAGGTTAATTGGCTTGCAGACTAAATAGCCCTGTGCCCGGTGATAGACTGGCGTCCCATCGTGGGTATATTCCTGCCTTGCGCCGTGTCTGCCGGGATAGGTTCCGGCTCACCGCGACCCTGTACAGGACTTAGCGGGTTCTGACAATGACATGAGATGAAGGAAGTGTTCCTGAGCAGGCGCAGGTCAATAGCGAGTCATCCAAGCATTCAGCAGTGAGCTGCATCAACAGTCACAGCCAGAGAACTTCAAGGCCTTACGGAACGAGTGAGTCTTGAAACGGGATTTTAAGATTCCCAGGGACTCAGCTGAACGAATTTCTAATGGGAGTTCCAGAGTCTGGGGGCAGTACGCGGAGAAAACTCTTGCCACCCATCGGAGGTGCGATCTGGGTACATGCAGCAAATCTGTGCCCTCATCCTCATCCTGAATGGCAGAGGTATGTTTCTTGTAAGTGGAAGATTGCAGGTTCAAATCCCTGCTGGAGTTTGACCTCTAATCATTAAAATTAAACCCCATATTACGGAGACGTCAAAAGCGGTGACTTCAATTTCTGCCATCTGCTGATGGCTGCAAACGGAGTACCACCTTTATTTTTACCCCAACTGGGTGGGGAACCAATTGGAAATCTTTTTAACCGTGTATTACCAAGAGCGCTTTCCATAAAAAAATAATCACTCCGTTATGTAACCGTACCACGACGTAATTTAATTATTGTTTTTAAATAACACCGTCAACACTTAACTGCAAGAATGCAGTTCAGCAGCACGTCGGATACAACCGTCGACTTGAGATTTGTTGCAAGCGCCAACATTTCTATATTTTATTAACACGTTTTCATGCGAGAAGTACATGTGTTCATTCGCACCTGTTGCATGCGTCTATATTTGTACAGCAAAGTGCATTAAGGCCGCCGCGAGTGGTTTTCTTAAGAGTACACAGGTGGACACGAGGCAGCGGTCCTTCATTGTGCAGCGCTGGAATATTTTGTGCAAGCCATTATAAATAATGGCCAATTTGCACATTATCGTCCAACCGGTAATTGCCAAGTGCCGCGATTCCAGAAAAACAAAAAATGCCAGCAACTTGTTACAGCAATGCTCAGGATTACCATAACTGGTGCGTTGGCTGCTGTAAATGGTCTTTTGAGTTTAATGTACTTTAACATGTGCTTCAAAGGGCCTTAATAGAACACCTTGTTGTTGCACTTGGGGAGAGGGGTTTGTAGAGCAAGCAGCTTGATGGCTTTGAGCCCAGTACTTATTTGGTCGTGTGATTATTGCAAGCTTGCCTCGGGGTACTCTCATCTTTGCCGAAGTGCGTCTCACTCGGACCAGTATTAGTTTGGAGGTGCCCAGAGCCTGCGCCACGTCGGGCAGCCACAACAGTAAAGAACAAACGCGGTTGTCCACACATGAAAGCACAGACCGGAGCAAGGCTTTCCTGCCCATGACTTGACAGCCGAAGGAAAGCCCACGCTCTCCCCTGTGTGAATTAAACATTCAATGGAATAATTCGCAGACGCGTGCAAACAAATCCCAGCACAGCAGTAGTAACGCATTTCACTTGTGAGCCATGCCCTTGCACGAGTACTTCTTTCACTATTCCGCAGCGTTATATGTGCAACTGTAATGACGAGGACTGTCACTGCATACGAGATGAATATTTAACAACGTTAACATCTCCACGCGTGCAGCCCTACGGTGCCACAGCGCAGCCTGTTTACATGCGCGTTGTTTACGGGGATGTGCCTTTTTAGCTGGCGGATAATGTGGCACTGACAATGAGAGGGATTGGCAAAATAGAGCAGAGCTTAGCAGTTGAAACTGACCACGGGTGAGTACAGTGTTCCTTTTCCCACGAGTGTCGAATCCTTCTGCATGAGCGGCCAGATTATAGGTAAGCACTACTGGAAGCAAAGGACGGAATACACCTGAGAGAAGACGGCTACGGAGATGATGAGATTATGTGCGGGCGCGAAATGCATTTTATGGAATAGCACGAATCTGGGGGTGGCCACGGTTGCAAGGAAGAATTCGTCCAGCAGTTAATGGATCGTGGCCGATGATGACCACCCCCGAAACTAATTGCTCGGGAGCACGTCTACCACAGGGGATGAGACCATGTGATGAAACGAATGCGCGTTCGACATTAGCAGATACAAACGAATGCATTTTGTTAATTCGTTGAGTACAGGAGAGCATAACACGAATGCCCCCAATAATGGACCAGTGCCAAGGTTGCAAGAGTGAACTTTTTTAAGAGTCAGACCCAATTTCAAATATTAAATGAAGTTATACACATAAGCTAACAAATGCCTCTCACCCTTCCATTGTGCTATTTAAGTATTTTATTTTAATGCATCCCAACGTGAAATTTCAATGAACTCTTTGTTAGCCTTCTAGCAACGATACTTCCCATGACGTTCATACAAAAAGGGCATAAATACTACATATGGCTATGACCAACCACCCGGAATGTTTACCACTTCGTTAAATCTCAGCTCAGCAGGCTGAGCCTGGATTAGCACACGAATGAGCGAACCCCGAGCACGACAGTGTGGTCGGAGAGATATAATAGCCGTGGGGCCGTGTTATGAACAGCAGAGGGCAATGCAGTAAAAGCCATCGTGGTACATTTCTATGCTCCCCAATGTCTACTAACCAGTAGGGACGCTCAAATAACGGCTCATGACTTCTAACGCTGTGAAGAGGCTCTTGTCCAGCACTCGACTGACAATGGGCTGTGCGTGTGCATACTGCGTATGTACCCAAGGACTCCCTCATTCACGGTTCCTCTAAAATAAAAATAAAAATGTACAAGTGGCTCGGGAATCCTGTGGGGTCTCACGGTCTTGCAGTGGTTGAACGCCGCCGAGAGCTCTATTTATTGTGATGTGATTGCATTCGTCTCTGAAAGCACTGGCAGCAAAAAGTGCAGCACACGAACAGCCAACTGGTTCAATAAGGGCCATCCAATAAGTAACCAGATAATTAAAAAAACATAACCTTGACTGTACTTTATTTAGGAGATTTTTCAGCGATGCCCTCAGGGTTAGACTTAATCTGGGATTCATTGTTTTCGTCTCTTAACACTGGTGGCGGCAGTCCTCTCTCGTCAGTAGTTCTGCAAAGTGAAAAAAAATAATAATCATTTGGACAAGACAGACATCATAATGATTAGCACGCATTGGCAACGTTGACATAGCCAACAAAATGTATATCTTATTTACACGTAACACTTGCAGACGAGTATTGTTGATGCAATAATAACTGATGACCAGTCGCTGGTGATTTCAATATTAAAATGTGACAGCTGATTGTAATCTTGGTGAAACAACTCTGTCGAGTAAGCATGAAGGAGGCTAAGCGAACGGATTAACGCACGCGTGTTTTGTTCGCTTGTACATTAAATGGCCAATCTCGTAGACTTGTCTCGTTAAAGTGACTTTAATTTGGCTCTTGATGCCAGAGGCTTTTCTGTTAAATTCAGAATATGCTTAAATAAAAAAAATGATTGCAATAAATTTCTCAAAAGGCACATTGCTGCTCTCAGCTCTATGCTCTACAAAGTATTTTTTTTAATCACCATTCCCCAGTGGCATGTAATTTATACGTATTAATACTATCACCCACATGACTGTTTTACATTTCTAAACTATATTGTGCTAAAATTATTTTCCTTTAACTAGAAATAATTAAAGGCTACTGATTGTACAATATTACTTTCTTCACGGTCCAGTGCGCAATACTAATTGGAGTCGCTACGACTTTTAACAATTGCAGTCTAATTTCCCCACGCTTGTTTAGGTTGCCAACAGTTATGGCAGCGGCACATTGAGACGGGCGTCGCAATCATATTGGCGCTCACTTTGTGACCCTCGGGTGAAAGCGCTCTATAAATGCAACAATTATTGTTATTTGTTTAACACGTAATGACTCCTCCCGTTAACCGTTCCACGTCAAAGTTTGTTCAATTCAAACTGTTTCCTTATCGTCTATTTAAGGACCATTATTGGAAATATGCGGCAGGATGGCGCAGTGGACACGTCCGCACCTCATAGAAAGTCTTGCCCAAAGTGGTTCGATTCCCACCTCTGTGTGGTCTCCCCTTGTTGGTCTACATGTGTTTCCTTCACATTCTCTGGTTTAATCTGTGAAGACTTAAACCCCCCCTCCCCGCCAAAAAAAAAAGTTTTTGTTGCAGATTTTCCATTCTAGTGCCGCTGTTGTCGGCGTGCCATTCACTCCACAGCGCTTTGTGACTCTCGGGTGAAAAGCGTTTTATAAATGTAATTATTGTTATTACTCCCACAATAAAAAAAAATACTCGCAATTTAATTGGCTGATATCATTCTAGGAAGCTATAATCCACCACCGGGCGTGGGATTTGCGTGGCACGTTATAAATTGCATTAATTAGAAATATGTTAAGGTTTCATTCATTATCGGTATCCACTTAATCGTGTACAGGGTCGTGGAGTGTTAAGCTTAATCTCTCCGTTAAGTGTACGGCGAGCTGAGGCATAGATAATTGGATGATACGACCCTCGCAAGCGGCGGTGTAAACACGTCACTCCGTGTTAAGCAAAGTGGGGTCCGACAGGACACGGCGCTAGAAGGGATGATGGGCGACGGTCAAGAATAATGACAGCGTGGCGGCCAAATCCCGAGAGGAAGTCCAAGGAGGATACGGAGCGAGGAAATGTCCCCCCGTGCGGTCGCTCCGTGGGTCGTTGCGGAGCAGCATCGGTAGGGATGTTGGCGGCATGGGGAGCCCCTTCTACCAGCGGGGGGCGGAGGGGTTGATCGTGATGGTAACGCTTACAAACCCAGCCCATACATTAACCTTTTAAATTTTAAAACTCATCAGTGGAAATCGACAGCAAAAAAAAACAAAACCTCATTATTTTTGTTTTGCAATCCCGCTTTCTCGTTGCCGTCAGCGTCTATGACAGGTGACAGCCCTCGATGGGAGGAGCTGTGGTTTCTTAAGCAGCAGGAGGTCTCGGTCTCCCCCGAGGCTGCTGTAGGAAGGATGAGGGGGGGGAGGCGGGGGGGGTGTGACTGGGGAAAGGGGGAGACACACGTGCATCGTCTGCTAAACGTAGCCCTCCGGTTCTCTTGCATCTCTGCCCCGGTCACCGTCCTCCTCCTCCTTCCCCTCCTCCTCCTCCTCCCTGCAGCTGAACACATGGGGAGAGCAAATGTAACGCTTTGTGCCTCATCTGTTCATCAACACCACGTCACCTGGTCGTCCCTCAAGCACGCGCGGCTCCCACAGGTTACGAATATTTATCAGCGATAATAGCTGCGTGCATTGAGGGGAATACAAAACCTCGGCTGGCTTTAGAAGCCTCATTGCACAGGTTTCGAAGATTCAAATGAGCCAGGCTACAACAATGCACGGTCTGAATGTTCCACACATAACAAAACATGGAATTCATTCACAGTGCAATATTCTGTGCCAAAAATAATTGCCTCTGGCAGAAAAACTTAATCCAATTACACATGACAAGATAGGGGGAGGAGGTAAAAATATGATTTTTGAATCGCGATCCATTGTCGTTTATTAATCTTTGCTGCTCGGCTGCCAGCAGACGAACTATTTGTGCATAAAATTGGTATATTTTCCCTCTCCCCGGTATAATCTGTCCGCCTTGTTCCCAACGCGCCGTTTGGTCACACGATTCCGCTTCACCTTTAGCGCTGTGTCTGCGGGGGAGTGTGCGAGCGCCAACTCCGGTAGCCGAGTGATTTATGGCTCGCATCCGAGGCGAACAAGCGCGAGCCCTCGCGGGGTTTTTTTGCGGAGTTTTTCACGCCTTTCCCTCTTTAAGCTTTTTTTTGTCTCCTTATTTATTGACGCCCGCTTCGGTGGAATCACCTGCGCCACACGACGGCGACTGGATGCAGACGGGGCCGTCCATCGTTTTAATGACGTGCAGAGCTACGTCATCGTTAAATTCGTACGAAAAAAACACGTGGCAAATCGATCGCGTTACCGTCATAATATTTACCATGGCACCCGAGTGAGAGGAAAAAAAAGGACGCAGTGTAGTCGGGCCCTTGCCGTAAAGCACGCTGTACTGAGCGCAAAAACTGGTCAATAATCATAACGGTGTAGAGTCCATAAATGCAAAGAATTCCCCCAAAATACGCTGCAGGTAATATTTCGTATGCAGTAAACTGGAGAGTCTCTTTAGGAATACCCTTTATTTTAATGAAACTACTCAATGTTCCTGGTCTACATGGGTCAGTAACAAATTGTTTCCGAATGAAAACTCGAGGGCTAAATGGAAGAAGAAAAAAACAACATTACGGTTTGTGTGCCTTTGTCACATCATTTTAACAAGAATACGCTCCATGCCGTAGGACCAGCGATGACACAACATTACGTGATGTAACGTTACGGCTGCTGTGTCCGTTTGCCGAGTGCCTGATGATGTTGACCACATCCTGGGATAGTTGCGAATCACAATTGCTTTGGGTTGCAATGTTCCCGCTCACCAAAGCTGTAGCTTAGATTCACTACAGATCGAGCAGAAAGGCATTGCGTTGGTAGTGCTGTGCAAGCACAAATGCAACCACCACGGTCACCATCACCACCGCTGAACTTGAACAAAAAAATACGCACGATGCCACAAAAGGCAAAGGCCATTCCTCAGAGAAGGGAGACAGGCCGAGGGATTGGCTGACTTTATACTGTTGAGTCCTGATAAAAGGAATATGGCAAACACTAATTAAAGTGACAAATTAAATTGCTTAAAATAATCTTTCTGGTGCGTCTCGATTCAGCTTTGTAAAATTCTCCTTGTGAAAGCGCCCGTACATTACAAATGGCAATATCGACAAAGCACCTCTTTGCGCACAATCATTCGCCGCCAATCCCGCAGTGTTCCACCACTGCGTAGGCGCCCGCCGCCGCGCTCCACCCATCTCCCGTGCAAGCGCTCGCGTTGCGCCGTTGGCACAGCCAGAAATGACATCGTGTGCCAGCGGATTCCTGTCTGCGCGTGCGTAGGTGCGGTGCCGGCGTGGGATTTACCGGGGCCCAGCGTCCAGGGCGCGGGCGCGCGCCTGCGCCGCCTTGAGCGCCGCGCGCAGACTCTCGCACTCCTGGCGCAGCGCCGCCAGCTCCAGCTCGCGCTCCGCCAGGGATCGCTGGAGCCGGCCGTTGGCCTCCTCCAGGCTCTCGCAGAACGCCTGCGAGCCGTGCGGCGCACACGCGGCGAGACGGAATCTCCGTGAAACGCGATCGCAATGCGTCTCTCAGCCACTGGTGTGCGTGCGTGCGTGCGTGGGGCCATCGACCGTCGTTCACGTTCACCCAGGGTCAATTGGACTCGTATCCGTTTTACCCGCGCGTAGACTCTGCTTAAGCGTCATGCGCTAAGCGAGGGCGGCACAGTGACGCAGGGGGCAGCGCCGTCGTCTCGCAGCAAGAAGGTCCTGCGATTGATTCCCGGCTCGGGTGACTTTCTGTGTGGAGTCTGAGTGTTCTCTCCGTGTCCGCGTAGCTTTTAGTCGGGTACTCTGGTTTCCTTCCATCGTCCAAAGACACGCTGCTGCCTATATTAATTGGACTGCTGAATAAATTGCCCAAATTGCCCTGGGATGTACTGGCGTCACACCATGGGTATTCCCCCGCCTTGCACCCCTGTCGGCAGGGATAGGCTCCGGCCTCCCCCCGCGACCCAGTACAGGATTAAGCAGGTATTGATAATGAATGAATGAATTATATGGTAAGCTATTCCAATACGAACTAGCTCCAACAGGAAGCTCATGTTTTGGGTAATTGTGATGTTTTGAAGATATTGTTTAGACGGCCTCTGTATGGTCTCAAAATTTTTTTTTTTATGAAGATTGTTTTCCAAAGCTGTTCTTTTGGGACAGCAATGTCGAGCGCTCATCCCAGCCATATTTTGCCTCCCACATTGCAGGCATCCTTTAGGCATTTTGAAAGTCGGGCATCCTCAGGTGTTGAGACTCAGGCTCAGATTGTCAGAAAGGAGAGGGTAGTGCTCAAGATGACTATCTTGAAAGATCAACTTTGGAGAGCAATCTTCATGTATCGAGCCATGAACACCTTCTTCAGTACATTGTTTTAATGTAGGGTCTCCATTTAAAAAGTTTTAACTTTTAGGATTGTTCCCCCACCCCTCCCACCATGAGAAGTGTTCAAATTCACCTCTGCATGGCTTCATGCA
Organism: Mordacia mordax; assembly: GCA_036362905.1. NCBI lineage: Eukaryota > Metazoa > Chordata > Hyperoartia > Petromyzontiformes > Petromyzontidae > Mordacia > Mordacia mordax. Next base: position 2,813,664 of record JAZEWT010000002.1, read on the forward strand.
ATCTCCTTGCGGTAGAGAAAATTGCTGAAACTCTTACACTTAGCGTCACTGAAACATATTCCAATGGCCGTCATGGTTATAAATCTCCACGTGTACAATTTGTTTTATAACTAATAATCCGCAGTCCTTGTGAATCCACTGCTGGATGAGGGCCTCTCTCCATGCTGTGTCTGCAGACATGGGGGTTGTGTGACCGTACCTCAATATGCTGATCAATGCCGGTGGATGTAAGTGTATGACATTCAGCGAAAGTTAAATAATGCTTGAAATGAACACACTTTTAATTTGCGCTGCTAGAGTGAATGTACGGGGTGAATTGAGCACTGGAACACCACAAGCTAAACGGCTTTGACACGAAGCCCCAGGTGTAGGAATGGGCCAGGGAGCACATGCTAAACAGAAACAGAAAACAGTTGTGATTTTCCATGGGAATCTGACTTTAAGATAACGAACTTCGAATTTTGGAATGTTTTCCGTATTTCCATCAATACCTACATTCCTCTGGGGTCCATTTGAAAACATTGCCCTCCAACTCTGGTGCTATATTTGCTCGGGTAGTTTAAGTATTGGCGAAATGCTGCATTAAACCTTTTCAAAATAAAATGCCAGCCTTGGTACTCAATTTTTTTTTCATTACATCTCAATATTCTTTAATGTCAGTGTACACGGTTCGACTGCCTTGAACTTCTCATTCAAGACAATCAAATCCCGGTGCTGGTGCGTTAATATGCATTAAAGTTGAAAGTATTGTTTAAATATAGTATTAAGGCAGTACTCATCTCCCACTTGGAGCTCTAAGATAGTGGTGGAAATTCCACGTTGATGTGGCAAGGGTGAGACTCCATAGAACAACTACTGTTGATCTCTCTACAAAGTGGAACTCGTTTAATTACTTCTAGAGAGGCAATGAGCTGTCAGCCCTGACCTAAAAATGGAATTCACAACACTCCACCCATTCTAGCGCTGAGATACCTGGCTAGATAAAATAGTAACATGGAAAAGGAGCCGCGTTATACCTATGTTTATAGCTGATCGTGAATGCTGTGAAACTGGCTACAAATCTCACCTTTCCTTCCTTCATCCGAGTGCTGCCCAAAGCAAAGTTTGCATCGTTCTTATGCTTTCACCTGCAGTGGTGTAAATTGCCACCAATAAGGAGACGCAGAAACAAATAAAGATTTTGGGGCCCTAATTAAATAGAACGCTGGAATTGAAGGAGCTATGTTGGCTACGGTGCACAAACCAAAAATACCGAACATGTGTTATTAACACTGACTGATGACAGAAAATACACATATAAATATATAAAATGGGCTAACGCTCCAGGCAATGGAATAACACTGGCATGAAATGATTATGGTAATGCATACCAAATCTCTTTCGCAAGGGAAGGCGCAGTCAGAGTTTACAGTAATAACCCTCCTTCAGCATGGAGGGCAGAGAGAACGAGACCTTTAGCTGAGGACCTGAATTCACACGGTGGAGCCCTGAAAATAATAATCATTGCACTTCCAGGACGCTTTTCACCCGAGGGTCACAGAGCGCTGCACCGAAGTGTGGAGAGAACGGCGTGTAAGGAACGGCGACATTTGAACGGCAAATCAACAATAGCAAAGTATACAAACTCAATGTGCGCAGTGTGCCCATAGTTTGCTTATGACATAAATGTACTTATGTATGAATATTGTTATTAATGATAATTCACAGACACTGTCAATCCATGGCTGGATGGAGTTCCTCCGCAAAGTGCGTTTGCCACAGGAGCACGTCCGACCATACTTCACCACGTGGGTTGGTAAAAGGAGGACCCAGGACCGACTTCAAACGGCATTCACAAGCGACGCTGGCCTCAAATTTGTGTCACAGGGTTCGTTGTGTGGCGTGCCAATAGTTGCGCTGCGACTTGACGAATGTATTTAACAATTTATGTCTCAGCTCAGTGTTGACATGCACAATCATTATAAATGAGTCTGCACATTTCTTTCTCAAAACAAAAAGAAAACAAAAGAGCCATTCAGGGTTGCTTGGTACAATGTATCTATTCTTGGGATCCTTAACGAGTTGATTCATTTTGGCTGTTGGGAAACTGGGTTCAGTCGAAGAATCCTAACGATTGTCTAAGTGTGACTTAGGCAACACGCAAGGACCCGCAGTTTTTAATTACAACAGTGGCTAAGACACTTATTTATTTTCATTTTCTGAAACTAATTATGACGATAACCACCAGAAGTTGTAGTCATTCGTCAATAGCGAGAAGCGAATTACGAATGAGATGGAACAAAGCAAAAAAAATTACAAGTTGGAGGACAAAAACAAGGTTGCAAATTCATCTCATCTCATTGTCAGAAACCGCTTAGTCCTGTACGGGGTCGCGGTGAGCCGGAGCATATCCCGGCAGACACCGGGCGCAAGGCAGGGATATACCCACGATCGGACGCCAGTCCATCACCGGGCACTGCGGGCAATTTAGTCTGCAATCCAATTAACCTATGCAGCAGCATGTTTTCTTGGACTGTGGGAAGAAACCGGAGTGCCCGGTGAAAACCCAAGTGGACACGGGGAGAGAACTCGCAAACGCCACACAGAAAGACACCAGAGCCGAGATTCGAGCCCGGGACCGTCTTGCTGTGAGGAGGCGACAGCGCTACCCACTGGGCCACCGCGCTACCCAGATAGCAAATTGATTATTGAATTGAATCATGACCCTAAAGAGTGTTAATTCACCATATTTCTGACAGGGTGAATCCTTCCATCCAGCCACCAATCCTTTAATAATAATAATTGCATTTATAGAGCGCTTTTCACCCGAGGGTCACAAAGCGCTGCAGAGAGCTGCGGAGAGAACGGCACGTCAACAACATCAGGACAGTTCAACTGAAAGTCAAATCGTAGCAATAACTTATAGGATATAAAATAAGCAATATTAAAAACAAACTTCGCTCCTGCATCTCCACTAACATATAACAAAGGTTGTTGTTCCATCCATGGCCGTACCGGCTTTCTCGATCAATATTATCCAGCATCCTTTACTAGAACTTTGTACAGGTTTCAACCTGCCGGGCTGCTCCACAGTGGCACATTAACTGAGCGTGGATGCGTGATCGCGAGGGTCTGTGGGGACGGTTCTATGTGACGTTAGCTCAGGGTTGTTATGCGATGTGGCTGCATCAACGGGGGGGGGGGGCGGGGGGGGTTAAGGGGGGGCAGGGGAAGGATTTCGCAAAGTCGCAGCAATCAACCCTCGCCTCCACTGACGTCGTAATAATAATAATAATAATTGCACGTCTAGAACGCTCTTCACCCGAGGGTCACAAGGCACTGCACAGACATGTGGAGAGAACGGCACGTCAGCAACAACGACGACATAAGGACAGCAAATCCGCAACAACAACGTAATGATCGTTAACATTTCTCAGTGCCTTTCACCCAAGGGTTGCAAGGCACTGTGCATAGCTGAAAAAAAGACAATCTTTTAAAAAAAGGTGAAAGTAAAAAAAATACCTGTGATGTAAAATGAGAAAAGGTTTTAAACTTTCTGGCAATAATACAAGTGTTAAGATCTTCGAACATGAAATAGACACATTTCACAAGTGTTAAGATCTTCGAACATGAAATAGACACATTTCACAAGCCATGAAGTTTGTAAAAAAAACACACACATGCTCTTAACACTTGCATTAGTGACAAAATGTTTTTTTCTTTTTACATCTTATAGCTGAAAAAAGGTGCCCATAGCAACAACAAAAAATCTACATCATGTAGGTAATATTGAACAACATGAATTGAAATAAAATCCCGGTCAAAAAGAGTCTATGTATATACTTAAAATAATAAATAACAGTAAAGCAGCTCAAACCGAAGGACACAAGGCACTGTACAAGCACAACAGTGAAAGGATTAAAGTTTTAGATTTTCTTCAAGTAAAGTAAAGTGGCTGCATGAAATGGGCAGCCACCACCGATTAGATGAATCCGAGCTTGCACTTGATCTAAACCTCATGTAGAGATCATGTGCGATGAAGGAGAGAGTGACATTTGTCCATGAAACGTGGCCGAATATAGACGTATTTGCATCGGGAATAATAATTAATTAGAATGACGATTATTTTAGTGATCCATTAAGGTGACTTTGTAAAGAAATAAAACAAAATTGTAACTTTTTTTTAAGGACAGGCAGAAAAGTCTGCAGATTCATCAACAGGTTCGTATGAAAATCCAAACACGTTTGCTCTTAAGGCAATGTAACAAACTTGAAAGCATTTTTTGTCATGAATCGTGTGCCTTTTAAATATATTAATATATTTTAAACGTTTCACCTTCACGTAAGCGGCCTCCTCGTTTAACAGTAACCAACTGTGGACTTACAGGGGTGGGCTTGTTTCGAACAAGGTGGGTGAATTATTCTGCAAATGATGACGAGGTCACGTTACCGCCCCACATTTCCGGCGATTTTAACGGTTACACGCCTCGAGTCAGCGCCCTGCAAACGACAGAAGCGTCATGTGCCTGACACGACTGTAAAAAAATTGAGTGGCGATGCAAACATTTCTCCACCAGGTGGTACCATCAATCCGTCCCGTGTGCGAGATCTCCATGCGTTCACGAAGAATGTAAAATATTAAACGCAAGAAAAAAAAACCCACGGGGAATTCATTTAAGTATAATGGCTTTGGCCGCTGTTGGCCTCTTTTCTCCTCTGCTCTGATTGTGTCTTTCCAGCAGCGTCTACCGCAAGAGCCACTGCAAATTTCCCGTTGAAGTGCCACATTGTGTGAAGAAGATTGGTCACAGCCATCCCCGGGAGCAAGTGTGGACAATTGTGCACATTGCTTTTAAATGTGAACGTCCCACCGAAATTATCAATTATTTATCTGCAATGGTAGCTGATGGAATTTGCACACTCGCAAAAGGAGAAAAAGGACAATAACGTGGCCGTGCATGCAAAAAAAACAAAGACAAAGAGCCCACATATAGCCTTAACAGACCGTAGGGTCAAGTGCCATTGGCGAGCACGGTACACAAGGAGGGGTGTAACCAGCACCACACTCGGCCGCCTTTGTCTCCCGAGTGGCAATATTTACACACTGCATTAGGTACTCAATATTTAAGGCTGAGTCGACCAAGATAAGGCCACTGGTGTTGGCCGTGAGCGGGATTCGAAGCCGGGTCGCCGGGTTCAAAGCCCAGGGCGCTGTCCGCTGGGCCACCGCTCCCCACGTCAACGTACACACAAACGCGCGCGCGCGCGCGCTGCGCCCTGGTTTGACGACCGAGTCATGTTTGTGGACATTTGTTGCAAACAAACAAACAAACACCTCTGCGCGGCTTGTGGACCCATAACATTGAAACACCATAAACTCACTGCTTGTTGACTCCTTGCTCCGCCCACCCCTCCCACCCTGGCAACGTCGACGATGCTCTCAACGTATATGAATGTCGGATTTCACAGCTCGGTGCGTGAGTACTGTTCTCACGATCTGCCCTTTCAGGATATAGCCTCTCATCTCATCTCATTATCTGAAACCTCTCATCTCATCTCATTATCTGAAACCGCTTAATCCTATATAGGGTCACGGTGAGCCGGAGCCTATCCCGG
>JAZEWT010000002.1:2831244-2845597 GCA_036362905.1 Mordacia mordax
CCTCTCCTCCGCTCCGTGCGCACGGCGGCGACACGACCGCACCGACTCGTGCGAGTCGCTGCGGCGAGGCCTTGGCAGAGAAGCTCCGAATCGCGAGAGTGAACCTTAATTTAATTCGTGACACATTCCCTTGAAATCTGATGCATTCCAATTTAATATTTCTTTTTTTTTTCCCCCAAGCACCATGGCAGGGATTTTTTCTTGTTCTGCTCACAGGTAGAGTTGCCGGGGATGTAATTTCGGGAAGATTTTGTCAGACGGTCCCGCGCGTGTGCACACACATGCCACCTTTGTTACGCAGCAGCATTTAACATTCAAAAGCCACCGCGCCACTTTTCATTCGCCAAGTAGGCTGGGGGCTTAAAGGGCTTCGGGAGAACGACGCGGTTCAAATCAAAACCAGACATTTAGAAATTCGCTTTAACACATTTATCAACGTGCAAGAGGCTAATCTCGAACTTGCAATGGCTCCAACGTCGGAGGCGAACCGTCACAAAGGACAGAAGAGGGACACTCAACATGGCTATCGCAAAACTGCAACTCTCTAGAGCGATTGTCATACATCGAAACGTGAACACCTGCACCGATAATCACAAAACGATTTAATAACAAAAAAAAATTACGCGCTGCGGAATATTATGAGGGCCATCAGTCGCTCGGCCAGCTGATGGATTCATTTCCCGCAACATCGCGCTATCAGCAGTTTACTTATGTCGATGACAGGCCGTGCTCTCCACAGCTCTGTGCAGCACTGTGGCCCTCGGGTGAAAAGCGTTCTCGAAGCAGAAAACCTATTGTTATCACCTAAGGTTGTGTTCAAGCGGCGCGGACGAACCGCGACGCTCGCTCGAGCGCACGGTGGTGAAGCCCTCGTACCACGGCAGTGCGGTGGTGGCACTCACGCCCCACTGCAAACAGCGCCTGGGTTCGATTCTCAGCCCAGGGTTTTTTTTCTGTTTCCAGCCTGTGTGTTCTTTCCGCGTTTTCGTCGCAACCTCTGGGTTTCGTCTGACAGCTAAAAAGAAACTACAAACCAATGACCATGGGACCGATAACATTTTACTATGTAGAGAATGTGATGTTTAGCAACCGTGTGGCTGCCGTCCCCTGCCTCGCGACAGTTCTTCAGCGCCGTTTACTCTCGCTTTGCGAGTGCGTGAATGTATGTGCATTTTAAGTGGTAAATTATTAATATTGTTGCTAAATGTGCTTCAGATACTTAAGGTAACCTTGCTTGAAGCTAAATTGATTAAAAAAAAACTGTAATAAGCAAGGAAACCCAAAGAACGCCTATAGTGATTGCACATAATAGCACGATGAAACAAACCGGAAAACGAAAACGATTATTATTTATTAAACTTGCAGAGTTTAGAACAAAACTGTCACCGCTGTTAAATAACGCACCGATGTTTTTCGACTTCACCGCAGGAATTTTAAAGTGGGGAGATGGGGGGCTCAGTGCCCCCCCCCCCCCCAGCTTAAATGCGGAGCTCCGCATGACGCACGCCGGGCCAATCGAGCGTCCGGCGAACGCTTGGAATCCTCACGGCTTCCGCGCCGGTGCGCCAGCGACCCGCGCGCTCTTTACTTTTCGCTCTCCCGTGGTCGGGCAACGGACGCTCCTCTCGTTTAGGTGACCCGCCGAGAAGGGTGTGGAGAGGTCACCGAGTTCGTGGGTTTTCATCATCACTCAACGATGTCTCTCTCTCTCTCTCTCTCCCCAAACACACTTTTCATAATCATACTTATTCCACCGCCCTACACTGCCCACAGCCACTACCGCCACACACCTCTTATTTCGGCTCGTTTTCAAAGTGCCACACTGATCAAAAGTGACACTAAAGTGGATGTTAGGTCTGCTCCTGTGTCACATTAACCATGTATTTTATCAGCAAAAAAAAGGGATTACGTTTGCAAAATAGATACTTTTGCAATTCCCAAGTGCTTCCGATTTTTTTATTTGCATGTGTGTGTGGTTTGGGCCTTTGCCGAGAAGTCAATCCGACCCAGAAAACTGTGAAATCTCACACTCAATTATTTTTTTTTAAAGAAAACCTACATTCCATGTTGAATTAAACAATTCTCACTGCTACGAAAAACAACGCATTATCCTTCTTTGAAAGGCTACAGTGAAATCCGAATGGCGTTCAGGTTTACAACAAAGCTTCAATTTCCTAAACAAAATTTGCAGAAATCCCTCACAGACTTCATTGTGTGTGCACACTTCGTGTGTACGTGTGTGCGTGTGTGCGTATGTGCGTGTGTGCGTATGTGCGTGTGTGCGTGTGTGCGTGTGTGTGCGTGGGAGGGTAGCCCAGCGGTTAGCGCGCCTGGCTACACATCTGGCGACCTGAGTTCGAATCCCGCTCACGATCAACACCAGTGACGAAATTCTGAACCGGTCCTGGGCCTCCCCTAGGTCGACTCAGCCTCACATGAGTACCAAGTGTAGAGTCGTAAACTAATGAGACAAAGTCAGCCGCACGTGACACTGGTCACCCATCCCTTTGTGTGCTGTGTTGGCTTTCATAGGTGCTCGCTAATAGCACTTGGCCATACAGTCTGTTAAGGGACATTTGTATTTGTGTGGGGAGGTGGCTAGCTAGTTCAGTCGGGCTAACACCTGCGTCTGTCCAGTGGCCTCCTCTGTCAGTGAGCCTTCGACACTTCACGTGGCCTCATTGTGCACCTGGCCTGGCACAGGCAATGTGGTGACATCAGCGCCAATTAGTGGAGAACGGCAGCTGTTGTTTAGTGGGGAGCAGTAATGTAGTGGTTAGCATGTTGCGCTATGTGGGTGAGTCGGTGGGTGAGTGAATTAATGAGCGTGTGAGTGGATTGGTGTGTGAGTTAACGTGTGAATGGGTGGGTTGAATGGGTGAGTGAGTGAGGAGTGGTTGAGTGAGTGGCTAAACGAGTGAGTGAATGAGTGACTTAGTGCGTGATTAGGTGGTAGTGGGGAGCGGTGGCCCAGCGGTTAGCGCGCTGGGCGACAAACCTGGCGACCCGAGTTCGATTCTTGCTCACGACCAACACCAGTGACGATTTTCTAAACCGGTCTTGGACCACCCCCCTCGTTCGAGTAAGCCTCGAATGAGTACCTGGTGCGATGTGCAAACATCATACCCACAAAGTGCCATGCTGGCCTTCCACAGGAGCTCAATACTGCACTTGCCCCAAAATTACTATTATAGGCCATGCAGTGGGTTGTTGTCTATGTGTGTGAATGCCTGAATACCGGCACGCATGCATGTGTAAACTGTACTTGCATAGGTGTTCACGGCTTGACGTAAGAGAATTGCTCTCCACAATAGAACAATGCTCGTGTTTACTATTTTTATGCTGCCATGCCACAAACCCAGCTCTGTGGCCCGAAGTGTGAAAAGATGTGATCAGCTTACGACTGAGCGCAGCCCCAGTCACAACACGAAACATCTTCCAAGAGTCTTGATGTATATTTTTTTACTTGCAAGCTACTCTCATTCTGTCTGCATGTAAGAGGTAACCGTTTTTTTTAATCTCTGCCTCTGTCACTTCCCACTCTGAGAGCTGACTCTGACAGATTGATTGAAACCGGCAATATTGCCACGTTTACTTTTCGTCAGTATGTGGCACTCAAATCAGGACACAAAATCACTCTGCCCACAACCGATTCGCTCAGCATGCACCTAAGCTTGCCAAATCGCAGAAGATAAATTAGGGCTGGACCGTCACAGGGCTCGGATGGAAGCCCACGTGTTGAGGACAGGTGCTATAGGCTGCTGTGACAGTGTCGGCTGGCAGGGCGGCAGCGTGAAACAATGCCTCGTCGTACTGCACTCCTATGCTTTCAAACATATGCTTCCTACCATCGCCAACACAGAGTGACCAGAGCGTGTGAAATTTGTTCAAGCAGCCTTCGGTTCCCTGCGGACGTTGGGAGACCGTCATCCAGCAGCGGATCGACAAAGGGGGGCCGTCACACGCGCGCAGGCCTTTCGTGCGGCGCCAATCATCGAGAGCCGCCCGATCTCGCAGTCTGGCGCAACCGTCAGCCACCCATATGCGCGTGGCCCGCACTACATACAGGGAGGTGCAGATGCCTTGTGATCCCTGTTCAACACCATAAAACATTACGTTGTTGTTTGGCAATGGATGTGCGATGCAATGTAAGCAATATATATATATACAGCATACGAACTCGTATCAGTCATCTAAAATATATAATGGTAATTTAAAATCGAAGCACATGAGCTAAGGAAATTTTAAAAATATTAGGGGTCAAAAAATCAACGCGGGTTACAAGACATCCGGACCACCCTATGCATTCCGCCCGACACACGGGGCTTCCTTAAAAGCACTCCGCCATTCCCGGCGCTGAATAAATCATGATTGCAGTCATCTCCGTAGCGCTCGCGGTGTCTCCGCGATGGCGCCGCCACCTCCTCGGGACGGGCGGCCGCGCGGCGGCGATGCTCGCCGCGGGGTAAAAAAGCGCCCGCGCGGGGGGTTATAAGACGGACGCCGGCGTGAACGCCCGGCGCGGCTCGACGGCGGACCACGGGACGGAGTGGATTCGCCGACGCGGGGCAGAGTTTGGAAATGAGTGTTCGCAGGTGGCGCGTGCCGCCAAGCGTTTTGCGACCCCCCGCTGTAAGCGTTTGAGCGCTCGTGCATTATGCACCGTCGATCAATACCACGTCAGATCTCCGCGCGCTCACGGAGCACGGGGCCGCGCACTTGGGGGCGGCCGCACGCACCGCCGCATCCACGTCGGAGGGGTTGATACGACAAAGTTGGCGCGAGCGGCGGCGGTGACGGTGGCGGTGGCGGTGGCGGCGGGGGCGGGGGCGGGAAGGCAGTCGGGGAGTTGCATTGACGTTTGCGCGCGCGCGCGCGACGCGGCCTCGGCGCGCGCGTCGCGGGGAGTGGGGGGGGGGGTGCGCGCAAGGTCGCGGGAAAGCGGCCCTCGCAACCGCCGCAGATGCCGCGATTTGGTTTTTCATTTGGGTTTAATTTTGACGGATGTGTTACCGGCGCACGGCGCGCTGTGAAATGATGCCGAGGGCGAAGCGGTGGGTTCGCCGGCCCGGTACGGTCGGGGAACGCTGATTGATCGCATTATATTCCTAATATATTCATGCATTATCATCACCTCCAGACAATTGCGGCAACGGATATTCCCACAAAATGAGATTTCTTGGGTACATGAATTGGGAGATGTGCGCTGCTCTATACCGTAATGTGCCTATCAGTTTAACGGACTCATTCCTCGGTTTGTTAGCTAGTCCTGTGGACAGCCAGACTCTATTACAGGACCTGTCAAAGTATCTCCATACCGTCAATCCACTGCTGGATGAGGGCCTCCCCAAACCAGTGTGCAGGTCGTGGAGGTTATTTAACCAATACTTCCTCACTCTGTTCCGTGGCAGTTGCTGAAGGTGTGGTCTAAAGCAATAGCTAGTCTGTGCTCTCTGGTCCCCTGGATGAAATGTGGGCAATGGATTTTCCAGGTCCTTGCCAGCTGGCTCAGAAAATCAATAAACAGTACAATGTAACATGGGAGTACAGTAAAACAATCCATTGCTTCCCAGAGCAGAGCCCGCAGCAGCCCACTCCGACAAGCCTTGCGATTGGTCATCATCTGGAACACCGTAGTACTGACCTGACTCGGAACCTGCTTAGCTTCCAAGAACTGATGACACCGAGCACTGCATTGATGTAGGGTTTAACGGCTCGATTTATGAGAATTGCTGTCAAAGTCTGCTCTTTCAGGATAGCCACGTCAGGTGTTACTCCGCTCTGCCACGCAACATTTTGTGATGCCTCCAAGGTGGCGAGTAAAACGTCATTAAGGAGAGGAGGGAGGCTCAACACAGCTATCCCGAAAAAAGCCATTCTTGCCATCAGGTAATCTGCAGATAATTTTGCAATCGACTTCACCAGACCCGGTCTCCCACTCCTCTCAGATCAGAGACGAGGGCATCATGGTGTCTACGCGGTGCTAATATCCGCGCCTCACAGAAATAAAGTTCATTCACATCATTGCAAAGTTCATTCATTCATTATTAATACCCGCTTAAGCCTGCACAGGGTTGCGGAGGTCCAGAGCCTATCTCTGCCGACAGAGGGCGCAAAGCAGAGGAATACCCATGGTGTGACGCCAATACATCGCAGGGCACACTTTTTTGGTGCAATTCACAAAGCAGACCAATTAACCCGCCCAAGGCATTTCAACCCACAGCGTGGGTGCCTTCCTGTGTGGAGTTTGTATATTCTCTACTTGTTCTGCATGGGTTTTCCCCTGGGTTCTTCGGGTTTCCTTCCACAACTAAAAAAAAACCACTCATTTATTGGCCAATAACATGATAATATATAAGAAAGAGTGTCTGGCGGGTTGGTGCTTGCTAGCCACGTGAATGCATTTCCCCTCCCCATTTCCCTGTGGTTTCCTCGCATCTCTGAGTCGTTCTCTCTTCAAATGAATACGTTCGAAATTGCATGACTGTATGCCACGTGTTATGAATTGTTTTCATTTGTCATTATTTATTTAGAGCTGCTGTCTGGACCACCATCACAAGTGATTCATCGCTGCGGAGGGTGACCTTGGGTGTGGGGCCAGACGGACGTTTGGTCGAGCAGGGCCTACTTCAGGACCTCCCAAGCGATGGCCCTGGGCTTGATTTTGAGGTCGTTTGGAGGTGATGTAGAATGCGAAGCAAGTTTCGCTTGTTTCTAAACGGCGCGCACGTCGGGCCGTGCGGCTGGCAGGTTGGCAGGACGGCTGAGCGAATGGTCGGCTACACGACTGGCTGTAAGACTCGACTGGTTTATATTCAGCCCACGGCGAGGCTTGGCTTTGTGACCAGCTGTGCGCAATGGCTAGACGGAGGAATTTGGAGAGAAATAAATAATTTAAGCCAACCTTTCATCAAAGTTTGAATCGGATCACAAAGATGTATGGCTCGTTACGTAGGCCCACTCGATTGAAACATGCCTGAACCACGGAATATGAAAAAATACATAACAGTAACGACGACTACTAATGGCTCTAAATATAGGAACGAGCAGCCTTAGGCAAGAGTTCTTTATTAAATAATTTATACTCGGTATTTATACGAAATTCGTGCTTTTTGATGGATGCGCGCTGACATTCCTGAGTGTGAATCAGCTGACGTCTGCTCCGCGGTGTTGCTCTTGTCCAAAGAGCGTGAATAAATAATGATCCAAGGTCGCACGCGGAGGATTTTTTCTACCGTTAGAAAAAAAATTGAATAAAAAAACGTAAAATAACGAGCTGAGTCTTCTACCTCTTGCATTTGTAAATGTGTTTATGCGGGGCACATTTGTTCAATATTGAGAACAACTCTGACGCATGGTGATGATCGAGTGGCGTGGCTGATTTTGGCATTACGATGTGATTAAGCTAATAATTTATTGGTATTAAGCAATTAAAAGTAAGCAGTAGTCATGGTGGAAAGCAGATAATATATTGCCTGGTTGCTGCTACCGCTGTGGCTATTTAAAACACTGTCGACGGGAATAATAATAATAATGAAGTAGACGCCGCTGGTTTAAAAAAATAATAATGAATAATTCATAAAGGTTTGGTTGTGTGTGAAACTTATTGTTTTCACAAGTTATAATCCTATTTAAGCTGAAAATCATCGCGATAAATGTAATTATTCACAAGTCTGAGCATTTCCTTTACCGCATTCGTTTTCTAATACAGTGCACAGGAGCTATTACTTTCCAACATTAAAAGTTTGGCATTGGGAAAATAAAGCTACGGCCAAGATTATTGACTGTCACGACTGGTGGTGCTGATGTCACCACACTCTGCCATGGCCTACGTCCTTCTGCTGGATCCGACTCTTGCGGAATCGATGCTCAATGCGCTCACACTCAGCAACTGGCCAATTTGCCTTTCAGTCTTTTCCTTGATTGTGCCCGTCACTCTCTCGCCCGTTTCATCCTCCCCGCACCCGCGTTAGGGCCCATTTCAGCTTCCTCTTTCCAATTATACCTGCTGGCCCTTTCTTGCCACTTTTTGTTGCAAAACTGCCAAGTTGCTTTCCCTGTCCTCCGATAAAATGCCCGGCATCTTGCACATGTACCTATACTCACTCGAGAAGCTGTTACACAGCAGTCACTTTGTTAAAAAGTTCAGTTCCATCACCGGTGGACCCCTGTGAATGGGAATTACACTCGCCACAAACGCCTGTCTTTTCACACCAAGAGTTGACCTCCCTCTGCACTTTCAAAGTGCTTTTTATAACACGTCAAATAAAAGGATCTTTTTTTTCTAAACCCACCCTGCTAATGCAGTGGGCCTTAACCTTCTTCGAAAAAACCTGCAGATTATGCACATTACCACGCACGTGCAGTCTGCTTCATCATCCACTGTCACATTCGCAGCTCCCATTCACGCGCACACACGCACACGAGACAAAGCGCAAGTCTAGGATCAAATATGACCTCCAGCTTGAGACGCTGTGAGAGTAAAAAAAAGCGACGAAGGAAAGCGACGGAATTAGAGCTGACAAAAAGCCAAACACTCATCGGTCATAGCGACGACAGAATCAAGCGAGACCATAATCACAGCACCAATTTCTTTTCATGTCACTTTCTCCCTGAAACGTACAATTTTCAGCGATGATTTTTTTTTTCTGCTGCGCCACGAGAGTGGCATGGCGGCGGTAACATTCGCGCCACAAACAAAGAAGGTCCGAGGTGACGCGGTTCGATTCCCACCTTGGGTACATTTCTGTGTTCTCTCTCTCTCTTCTGCACGGGTTTCCTCCGGGTTATCCGTTTTACTCCCACGCTTCACAAAAAACAATCACTACTTGGCAGAAAACATCATAACATATAGGACAAAGTGTCGATAGAATTGCAGAGCCAGCTAACCACGTGGCTGCCTTGTCCGTGCCTCGGAGTTGTTCATTATTCGAAAAAATACTCATCTCATTGTCAGAAACTGCTCAGTCCTGTAAAGGGTCGCAGTGAGCCACAGCCTATCCCGGCAGACATAGGCAAGGATATACCCAAGATGGGACGCCAGTCCATCACCAGGCACTGCGGCAATTTAGTCTGCGAGCTAATTAACCTATGCAGCGGTGTGTTTTTTTGGACTGTGGGATGAAAACGGAGTGCCCGGTGAAAACCCACGCGGACACGGGGACAGAACATGCAAACTCCACACAGAAAGGCACCTGAGCCAAGATTCGAACCCGGGACCTACTTGCTGTGAGGCGACAGCGCTACCTACTGGGCCACTGTGCCGCCCCGAAAAAATACTCTTGACACCGAACGAAAACTGTGCGCATTTTAATTTGTAGAATTAGATTTTTTGTTTTATTAATTTCATCAAAATACTGCTATCAGGTCTCATCTACTTACGCTCGAAGTGAAACCACACCTGTGCCGACCGCTTGTATTACGGTGTTTCCATTGCACTTTCGCTAAAACAAGTGCCAGTGGGGACCTGAATAACCAATAAACCGTACTCAAAAGCAGGATAAGGAACGTTGAGTGTTTCTCTTACGTATGATTAGAACCTAGTGACCTCACTTCGATCGCTGAACCAGTTCTGGGCTGGCCCCGCCCACCTGCCCCCCCCCCACCTCCCCCCCCACCCCCCTTCGCAAACTCACAATGACCAACGTGATGGTGTGTGGTCAAGCAACTCCCCTGTCTGATTGACACGGAGTAGGGATGCCATCAACCAGCAGTGGTTTGGCAATGAGCCGGAGCCTATCCCGGCAGACAGAGGGTGCGAGGCAAGGCTAAACCCAGAGTGGGATGCTGGGCGTAAGGTAGTAATGTAGTCATCAGGAAAGCAGAGTACCCGGTGGAATCCTACGCAGACGTGGGAGGGAAAACGTGCAAACTCCACAGAGAGAGGCACCCGAGCCGGGAATGTAACTCAGGACCTTCTTGGTGTGGAGAAGAAGCATTACTCACTGCACCACCGGGTCACCCTAGGTTACTACCATAAAACAGAAAAGTGAACTCCCAGGATGCAATGCCATTAGCAGCTGCTAAGGGCTAATAATCCTGTTTTGTCATTCAACGTGAATAAATAAATGTCGATTTGAATGAGTTCCATTCACTTCCTCCGTAATGAAAACCCAGAGGATAACGCTAATTTATATTACTCTTTAAAAATATAACATTTCGGGGTCAGAAGAGCATGTCAAAGTTGTCAGATACGTTCATGTCTGATTTTAATTGAATCGGAACCCTTCCAGTGATCGTGCCTCACATAGTGATCGGTCCACTGGCTTTTTTGTATTACAAAGCAGAATGTAGACAGATATAGAACCCTAACCTCACACACCTGGAGCAATACGAATACTAATTGCACTTCCAGAGGGCCTTTCACCCGAGGGTCACAAAGCGCTGCACAGAGCTGTGGAGAGAATGGCACGTCGGCAACGACAACATCAACAACAATAACGCTTGTAAAAAAGAAGAGGCTTTATCCATTCTTCTGGCAATACTAGTGTTAAATTGTTAAAAACACCAAATAGACATTTTTCAAAAAGTGTCAAGTTTGCAAAAAACACACAAGTTGGTGGTAAATACTGCAAACAACATGCTTTGATCACATGTGCATAGTCCTTGAAACTGATTGGCCTGCATCAGAGACGGCTTTCTTTTTAGCCAGATGTTGCCAAAAGACAATCAGTCTCAGGACAACACAATATCAATGCCTTATAGCTCGGGTTGAGCAGTTTATGCTCTGGGTACTTTTTTGCTACTATCAATAGCTGTTTTTTTTTAGGATAGCCGTATCGAACGGTCCTGCTTTCTCCTTCGGGGCGTTCCGTCTCCCACGTCAGAGCCAACGCGGGAGGCGAAACGTCGCGAAGCGGGCAGCGGCAACGCTCGACGTGGCGATCCCGAAAGCACCGCCGCGTGGAGAAATCGAACATCGAGAAGCACGTCGGTTCACCGCGCGGAACAAACGAATGCGCAGTCGGGCCGCCATCGTTCCGCTCTAACGGCACGGCGTCGCGAGCGACTCACTGTGAACTTGGCCCTCTCCTCCGTCACTTCGTAACCGACGATCGTCGGCGTGAACGGGCTCGCCCCGCCCTCCAGCTCGTGGCCCTGCCCCGGGCCCTGCCCGCCGCGCGCCGAGAACGACGCGCTGCGGGGCCGCACCGTGAACTCGACGCTGGGGCAGCCGCGGCCCGAGCCGAGGCGCGTGCTCAGCCGCGGGCTGTCGGGCTGGCGCGCAGCCTCGGGGGATCCGCACGAACTCAAGCCGCCCGTCGGAGGCGTCAGGGGCCGCCAGCCTCCCGCCGCCTGCAGGTCCCACACGAGCGACTCGGAACCGCAGCGCCGGTGTTTGGTGACGGCGGCGGAGGTGGCGGTGGCGGGCGGCCGGGGCTCCGGGCTGGTGGAGTTGCTGATCGAATCCGCAGCCCGGGATGGGCTGGACATGGTCACGGAACCCCCTGCCCTGGGACATAAACGGAACAATTGCACGCAAAATGGTTAAATCTAAACGGCCGTGTTGAGACTTGAAGTCGCATCCGCACCCTCCAGCGATAGTCAACACAACCTCCACCCACACGTGTGCTGAGCCCGCGATTCTCAGTGGGACGCGACCCATCAGTGACCCACGAGCGCCACCTGGTAGTCCGTGGAGTCCTCATCCAAGTGGGCCTTGAGGTGCAAAAGGTTGAGGAACCCTTCGCCACACCACCTCCACCCACAAGTACCACTCTCACCAAGCTGTGGTGGAGAGTTATACATATTATTATTAGTTATTCATTTATATTCACAACCATGTAAGCTGAAGCCCACGCGTGGAAAAAAAAAACAAAGACTAACACCATCTAGCAAAATTGTTCATGTGGGAAATGCGGATGCTATAATTACTGTACAATTACAGCACCTGGGTGGCACAGTGGCCCAGTGGGTAGCGCTCTCGCCTCACAGCAAGAAGAACCCGGGTTTGAATCTCGGCTCGGGTGCCTTTCTGCGTGGAGTTTGTATGTTCTCTCCCCGTGTCCGCATGGGTTTTTGCCGGGCATTCCGTTTTCCTCCCAAAGTTCAAAAAACATGCTGCTGCATAGGTTCATTAGCTGGCAGACTGAATTGCCCACAGTGCCCAGTAATGGACCGGCGCCCCATCGAGGGTATATCCCTGCCTTGAGCCCTGTGTCTGCCGGGATAGGCTGCGGCTCAACGCGACAAGGTACAGGACTAAGCGGTTTCTGACAATGAGATGAGAATAACAGCACCTGCCCCAATAACCTACACAGGTTGCACAGTACACACGAACCACTGCCTTCATTCCATGTTGCTTATTGTAGATACTGTTTGTGGGGAAAACTTAGTGTGCGGAGCTAAAAATCCAAACAAATTTAACGTAACGACCCAAGTTTGATCCTTGGCCACGACCAACATCAGCGGCGAGTTTGTCCAAGTTCAGTGCCACACCTCCCCCCACTCCGTCACACGGTTGTAACAACCGGCAAAAACCACCGCGGTGAAGTGTGGTCGCAATCGCCACCGTAACTGACATGGCGCGAGCAGATGCTCGCTCACCCTGCAGAGCGTTACGATCCGACACTCGGATCTAGTGCCTGGTGGGCGGCACGGTGGCGCAGTGAGTAGCGCTGCAGCCTCACAGCAAGAAGTCCCAGGTTGGATTTCCAGTTCGGGCAACTTTCTGTGTGGAGTTTGTATGTTCTCCCTGTGTCCGTGTGAGTATTCCCTGGGTACGCCTGTAGATGAATTGTCCTGACTAAACTACGCTCAGGGCCATGAGATATTGTAACTTTCTTACTCTGGACAACTGGTAAAAATAAAGATGTACATAGTGCAAGGGTTCCTTTCGGATTGAATAAAAACCGTTGTTGTCAACATTACTGCCATGATCGCAAGAAGAAACGTTCAAACTTTGCTTCAAGTGTCATTGTTCCCAAGTTCTCATGGACAATCAAGAGCAATCACAGTCAGCTCTTTGCAGACACAAGGGGAGTTTCACTCAAAGTTTGTCCCGAACACGTTTCAACCTCTTCACCACTCGCCTGCCATGAAATCCCAGATATGCATGTCTCGTAAGCCCGTGAGAATTGCTCTCAAGAGCTGCTCTTTCGGGAGAGCCGTGTCGAGCGATCAACCTCTCTCATTCGTGACTTTTCGTTTCACCCGATGGATGCATAAATCACAAACAAGTTTATGATGATAAACTTGACTATGCATCCATCGGGTGAAGCGAAACCACAGAGTGCTGCAGATATGAGGCAATGTCTGCCTCATGTCTGTAGCAGTCTGCGGTTTAAGTTTGTCCAGTAACCTGGGGCACATGGTGGCCCAGTAGGTAGCGCTGTCGCCTCACAGCCAGAAGGTCCCGAGTTCGAATCTCGGCTCGGGTGCCTTTATCTGTGGGAGTTTGCATGTTCTCCCCGTGTCCGCGTGGGTTTTCGCCGGACACTCCAGTTTCCTCCCACAGTCCAAAAAACACGCTGCCGCATAGGTTAATTGACTTGCCGACTAAATTGCCCGCAGTGCCCGATGGACTGGCGTCACATCGTGCGTATATCACTGCCTTGCACCCAGTGTCTGCGGAGATAGACTCCGACTCACAGCGACCGTGTATAGGATTAAGCGGTTTCTGATAATGAGATGAGTAGCCAATATGTGCTCAGGATATAATTGCTGTTGTTACCGTCCACATATCTGCCCATTTCACAAATCCACCGTTTCACATAACCAGTATATGTTTGTAGAGAATTGTGCTTCAGAGCTGCTCTCCCTGGACATGCCTCGAACTCAGGAGGCACAACGCCGCGAAGAGGAACGCTTGACGCGGTTATCCCAAAAGAGCAGCTCTTCACGGCGATTCTCATGCGTTAGAGCCGTGAAAATCTACAACAGTAACGCGACTGTTGTAGGGGAGTCTACAGCTACGTACATCCAGTCAATCGCCACTCGAATGGTCGGCACCCGGCCGAATCTCTTTGTGAGAATCGTTCTCTGGTGCACCAAGGTGAAAACCACCACTGGGGCTCCTGGTTACAGTAAACCGCCACCAGCGCTGCGGTAACCAGGACGTCGTGAGAAGTTGACCCGGGCACCAGGAGACGCAACTTCGCACGGACGTCTCCAGGTCGCTGCTACCGGCGAGAAGACCAGGCGTGCGGCGAGGATGTCGTGCGGCCTGCGCACTCGAATGCGGTGACACCGGCGCTGGCTGCGGCGAGGAACGAATTCGTCAAACTGGAAAGTGACCGGCGATGCCGTCACCGCCGGTTGCCCGGCTTTGATCTCATGCCTCATCTGTGTGAGTCAGCAGTTATTGTTCCGTAAAGCCTGTTGATGCTGCTCAATGTTGTTGTGCTTTGATGAT
>JAZEWT010000002.1:2891161-2904044 GCA_036362905.1 Mordacia mordax
CCCCGGGGCCAGAGGTCGAACTCAGGACGATTTTGTCCTGATGCTGCAGCGCTGCTGTTCTGCCCTGGTCAGGTCTCTCGGTCATGTTCATGGATTAAAGCAAAATAGATAAATCAATCAAAAAAAATCCCTCGCCTTCGATTTAGCGACAAACTTCGATTTCAGAGCGTTGACGTTAATAGAGAAATAAAAAAAGAGAGAATCTCAGAGCCGCCATGGCCTATCTTTGTGCAACTGTGACAAATAAATAGGTTTTCGATGCATTTCCCCTCATTAAATCACGTCACGTTTTACGTTTATCTGATAGCCTATGTATTGTACATCAGTGTTGCTGTACGGCGCGTGTGTACAAAAGGCGACAACGGCGTTTGAAGATCCGCACAAGGTGTAGCTGCGCTGCTTGAGATAAGGGGACAAATCCTCGTCTATTGATGACAAGTACAAACGGGTTGTGGCGATCGCGCTGCGGCGTGGTGATGGGACACGTGGTGTGGTGAGCGAGAGTCAGGCTCGAGGTTACTGATATCAACCCCCTCCCCTGCCACACACCATCACCACCCACACCCCCCCTTGCTGACAGCACGGCCCCTTCATTTGAAATCGTAGACCCGAGTAAATCAATGTTGTTACGATATTGAAGCCAGCATTGGGTGTCGCCGCAGCGAGATGGACCCCAGGATTTGGTTACCAGCTCGCGGTGCCTTTCCGTGCGGAGATTTGCGTGCGGCTTACGCGGGTCCGCGCGGGGGTTTTACGCCGGGTACTCCGGTTTCCTCCCACATTACAAAAGCACGCTGCTGCCTAGGCTGACTGGCCTGCTGACTAAATGAGTTGTTGACGCTGAAGGGCATTTGGTGTTTGGAGGCATTCTCATGCGGCCCGAGGGGGCGAAACATCGCGAAAGAGAGAGGATAAGCGCTTGACACGGTTATCCCGAAAGAACAGCTTTGGAGAGCAGTAATACGAGTTTAAAAATAGTTTAAACATTGTTGTCAGCACTGCGTACAGTTTTCTCATCCCAAACAACCCTCGAGTCACCACAACAAGGTCATGATGCAAGACTGAGGAGAGAGCGATCTTATTTATATAATTATTCCCCCCCCCCAGCAGAGCGAGAGGGACTCTGAGCCACGGGAGATTGGCAGCGAGTGCGCGAATAATGGGTGGTTCCTCGGCACCACCTGGTGTTTGGAGATTTGACAGAGACGGGGCCCGGCCGGTTCTCCAGGTCAACTTTGGAGGAGCGAGCAATCACGTGAGTTTTTCGTCCGGTACAAAGATCCCCCGTATAGCCTTCACTGACCGTGGGGTCAAGTGCTGTTTAATGGGTAGCACCTGTGAAGACCGGCGCCGCACACGGAAGCGATGGGTGGCCAGTACCACGCGCCTCGATACATTTGTCTCCCTCGTGGCGATGTTAAAATACGGAGCCAGGCACCAATTTCAGAGTCCCAGAACCGGTTCAGAAAATCGTCACTGTTGTACCGATGTGGGCTCTCTCACGGCTCGATGTGCGAGAATTGGTCTCCAGCTGTTCTTGCAGCACAGCCGTGTCGAGTGTTCCTCCTCTCTCTTTACCCGACGTTTGGTCTCCCACATTGGAGGTGACACGCCTGATGATGCCTCCGACGTGAGATGCGAAACGTCAGAAAGGAGAGAGGAGGAGCACTCGGTGGCACGGCTGAACCGCAACAGCAGCGATGGGGACTAATTCTAAATCGTCAAGAGTGTTGGCCGACAGCGGTAATCGTGGTAGCGCAGCGCATTAACCACGACACGACCGCTCCCCACATTCTCGCGTGCGCACCGGCGCGCGTACACACGCGTGCACACACGTCCGTGCACACGCCCGCACCTCCATTGTGCCGTTATTGTAAATCCCAACAGAACCTCGTGTAAATAAAAAAACCCACCCCAGACGTGACCTCACCGCTGGGCTCAGGAGGCTCATCTCTTCCAGAGAAATTGTAAGTGACGACACATTGGCGACTGGGTGTCCAGGGCAGTTTTGAGTCGAGCAGCTGATTTCCACAGCCAAGCCATCAAGTGTAAAAACACAATGTCTGGAAATGCGATTTCCCCAGATCCTCCGGTGTTGGCGTTCGTGAAATCACCTTCATATTTAATTTAATCTTTCCTTTTTTTTTTGCTGCTACTCAAGAACGAGCCTCGATGGTGTTCCACCACTGCAGGCGTCACTGTCAACAATACCGGACTGTCGTGTGTACAGTAAACCAAGGGCAGTAAACGAAGAAGGATTTGGGATACATTTTTTAAAATAACGCGCCGCTTTTGACCATGTTTATATCGCTTTGGGAAAAGCCACATTTGCACTGATGTAATGTTACACGGCGTGATGTGTAAGAATTGCTCTCGGCAGCTCTTTCTTCGTAATAGTCGCGTCGAGAGCGCGACACGGCGATCACGACAGGACATCTTTGGCAAGTCATTCCCAAGTTTATATTTGATGAATGAAAAGGGCATGATTCCAATGCGGCCCAAAGCGGACCGTTTTCAATCGGTCCACCTTTAAAAGCCAGAGCGCAGGGGATTCGCAAAGGTGGACGTTGACCTAGAATATGAAACGTGGGCAAGGCATCTTGGGAATTGTGTCGGTCGACATGACGAGATACACATGGAGAACATATGTAAATTAGCGACGTAATATTAACTTAAACGTTAACGATCTTGGGCAGGACATGAGTGTAAGGGTCGATAGGTAGTGGTTGAGTGACAAGAGGTAAATTATTCCACCTTTATTCCCCGCTATAACATGCATTGCATTAATAGTGCCAGATGCGGCTAATGAAATTAACCTTATTACCAATTTCCTCCAGGGCTCTCCGTTTAGCGAGGTGAGAGAGCCGATCGCGATTCATTATCTCGTCGTGCGAAGAGAAGATCTCGGTAGGCAATCGGTGTTCGCGAGGCGACGACAGCACCGCGTCTCCAAAAAACTAGGCGAATGCTCTTCCATTGATATTGGGCCAAACTTTAATCTCGGTGAAAGCTCTTTCACCCTCCCCGAGGAATCGCCACTTATCCTCCAACAACTGGGCAAAAAAAAAAAAGACCCTGTCTTCCTTTCGGGGAATTAAACCCCGAGAGTATCTTGGCTGAACAGCTGGCAGTCGATTAACCCTCCTGCCAGAATCGGAGAAGACAGCGACACACAGATAACGTGCTTACATTTTGATTACATTTTGTTACACGAAACGTGCTATTGAATTGCCGTTCGCCATCGCCTTATACGCAGCGCTAATGGGCCGCTCCTTTAAAACATCATCCGCAAACGTTTTCGCATTTTCAAGAGGCGGAGCGCTGGTTAATTATTATTTTTTGCTAGCGAGTAATTGCACGAACGTGTAGACCTCTCTCTGCTGCTGGTTGGATGGAGATCGTAGGCGCTTTTTTTTGAACGTACTTCGCGAGGCCGGTCGGTTCGTCTTGATTGAGAGCGTGGATTGAGCGTAGATGTGGTGGGAGCGTTGAAGTGCAGTACAGCGATTGATTATCCCGCAGTGCCCTCGCCCGATCGTCTCTGCCTGCCGCTCGCGCGTCACCCTAGCCCCATGTGCCCGTGACGAGCTCGATTACATGGTGGCCGCCCATCCGAGCACTTTACAAGCTCAGCCGTGGCTATTGAGCGAGATTTGACGGCATCGGGTGCCTTCCGTATCGGTTTGGCCGCAGCCGAAGGGCCAGGCCGCGATCAGAGATGAAATCAGTGCCACGTCGATTATGGAATAATGCGCTGAAATGCTGCGCTTGGCATGAAATATATCGCGCTGGTCGGAGCGTACTCGGAGATATGAATAAGTGTAATTAGAGGGAGAGAAGAAAAACTTGACACGGCTGTCTCAAAACAACAGCTTTGGAGAGAAATTCTGATAGTGCGAGCCGTGACAAACCGACATCACTACACTAACACCGATAGTTTAAAGCGCGAGGGGTTGTTTTCTTCAATAAGCAAACGTGTTTTTAATAACGGGAGGCACGGTTACCCAGTGGGTAGCGCTGTCGCCTCACAGCAAGAAGGTCCCGGGTTCGAATCTCGGCTCGGGTGCCTTTTTGTGTGGAGTTTGCATGTTCTCTCCCCGTGTCCACGTGGGTTTTCGCCGGGCACTCCGGTTTCCTCCCACAGTCCAAAAAAACACGCTGCCGCATAGATTAATTGACTCGCAGACTAAATTGTCGGCAGTGCCCGGTGATGGACTGGCGTCCCATCGTGGGAATATCCCAGCCTTGCGCCCTGTGTCTGCCGGGATAGGCTCCGGCTCACCGCCACCCCCTACAGGACTAAGCGTTTTCTGACAATGAGATGAGATGAGATTTTTTTAAATAACCCTCTACATATCGTTAGCACACATCCAACGTGGGGGGGGGGGGAACAGGGCTTCGTGAGCGGGAGGTGACCTTAGCTGCCACTGTGGTGCAACTTCCTCTGTCCAGATAGGGCCACGAGTTGACAGACTTATCGTGAGATCAAAGATGGGGGCATCGCTTGTCGACATTGGCGCAGCCGCGAAAGCCGGGGCGTGTGGGTTGTTCCGTGATACTGAAGGGACCAAGAGTAACGTGTGTGTAATCTCTGTGATCTTGGAGAGACAACGAGTAACGTGTGTGTAATCTCTGCGAGACTGGAGAGACAACGAGTAACGTATGTGAATCTCTGTGATTTTGGAGAGATAACGAGTAACGTGTATGTAATCTCTGTGATATTGGAGAGACAACGAGTAACGTGTATGTAATCTCTGTGATATTGGAGAGTCAACGGGTAACGTCTATCGAAGTACGACCCTGCGTTAGAGAGACAACTGTTTTGTGACTTGGAAATAATTACGAATGCTTTAGATCCGGCCAGTTTTGCTAATTTGTTGTTGCCGTTCGCGATGGTTTTGCTGTTGTTAAAATGCCGTTTTCTCCACAGCTCTGTGCGGCACTTTGTGACCCTCGGGTGAAAAGCGCTCCACAAGTGCAACGATTATTATTATTATTTGTCGAGAGGCTAATTTTTAATGACAGGCCATTAGGTCATAACATACCATGAGTCATAAGGATGAGAGGGCAATTTATTAAACCGCTCATACAATAATCTATCTCAGATCTACTACCTTCAGACTTACATCTGCGTGGACCTCTGCAAAAATCTCCATGGGAGAGTTTATCTTGGGTTGTAGTGAGGTTGTGAGGGCCGTGGAGCATTCCGGGCTTATGCACTGATCAAAAGTCTCCTGTACCACTGGCATTTGGGCCGATGAGACGCGTGTGTTTTAGCTGAGTGTGTCTGCAGATACACAGCCTGTCATGTTGACGCTAACAAATGTTCTCTGTGAAAAACAAATTTAGTCGCTTCTTCAATTACCCTCGTGTGTGTATATATATATAATACAAAAATCCACTAATATCCAAGTGAACACAAACAAAACTCGCTTATCCAACTGCCTTAGTCGTACTGAAAATTGAATCTCTCTCTCCAATTTCCAACCAACCCATCCACCCACTTAAAGTCATACAGACATGCTTGGGATTGAATTTCCAATTTTTTTGTTTCCTTTCCTTCCCGCAACCCCCCAGCTCTCCCCTGCTATAAAAAGTCAAAGACCACCCGTATAGGATTAACGGACCGTTAGGGCAAGTGCCGTTAGTGAGTGTAATAGCTACGGGCGGGTTTCACCACCGCCCTTGATAATCATTATCAATAGCCGCTTAATCCTGTGCAGAGTCGCGGGGTGCTGGAGTCTATCCCGGGAGTCGGAGGGTGCAAGGCGGCGCAACATACCTAGGATGTGACGCCAGTACATGGGGGCAATTTACTCAGCAGGCCAATTAATCTCGGCGGTAGCTTGTCTTTGGACAGTGGGAGGAGACCGGAATACCCATCGAAACCAAACGCGGACACGAGGGGAACACGCAAACGCAACAGAGGAAGGCACCCGAGTTAGGAACCGAACCCCGGTGCTTCTTGCTGTGAAGCAGCAGCGTTACCCACTGCGCCACCGCGCCGCCCACACCATTACCCATGAATGCTGAGCCGACATAGGGGAGGCCCACAGACGGTTAAGAAAATAGTCACCGGTGTTGTCCTTAAGTGGTAATCGAGCACGAGTGGCCAGGTACAAATCGAAACACTGCGCTCACGGCTACGCCACCTCTCCCCACGAATGCATACATCCGCCATATAGCGGATGTATGTATTCGTCCGCCATATAGCGGATGTATGTATTCGTGGGGAGAGGTGGGTGGCATAGAGAGCCCATACACAGCACACACCTGGACTATTACCTTCCTCTGCGAATACATTTCCAAAGCCCACAAATAAGTCCATGACCACACGAGACAAACAACCAACCCTAGCGAAGGGGGATTTCAGATGCTCGCCACGGGCTGGGTGGCTCGGCGCGGCGCGGCTGTCTAATCTTGATTGGGTCTTTGTGCGGTGGTGATATGATTTCGGCCGGGAGTGGAGAGGCGGGGGGGGAGATCGACCTCGGCGGCCGAGCGCATGTCGTGCCGTGGACTCGCAAATCTTGGAAGCGCAATTATGTTGGCTGATGACATCTGCGGCGTGACTTTGCGAGGTCCTCCGCTGAGCTATGGAGCCGCTTCTGGTTAAATGCACAACGCCTCCGATGATGTCTGTGGAGACAACGGCCGATCCGTGTTACGAGTGGAGCTGCGTTGCCGTATGCGTTTGCGTGTCACTTGACGTTTTTGCTGTCGATTAGAATAGATCAAGTTTTACGCACGGGTTCGCCAGTATCTGTACGGGTGTTTTGTAAATTTGATCGGTTTGGGCATGGCTTTTAAACAGCCACGTTCGGCGTAATAAGGCATTATTACCACGCGTGGTTATGCAAGGTTGATAATGGGACATTCAGCTGCCGGCGTGTAATGTCAAGCAGGGATAAAGTCAACACACACTGTGCGTGCGCCTACTTAGATTTCAGTGAACGACGCAGGGACGCGTATTTCGTAGAGATTCTCATGTTTGCAGAGGGGAATTGTTGTTTGTTTCTGAACAAGTGAGACGCTCTCGCATTCTGTACGCATGGGTTTCTGCCTTGTCTGTACTTAACTTGCCATGGGGTGATGGCGCGTCGGTCTGTGTAAGCTGCTATTACAGTGCCTCTGCAGCCACAATGTGTTAATGTCTGTCCACTGGTGTCTCGTGGCCCCATTTCACGTCACAAGCCCACACTCATCAGGGTGGTGAAATATGGCCAAACAATTCGCATGGATTGACAGGCGGCTGAACACTGGCATCTCTATATTATTTTAAAGTATTTGAAACTGTTCTGATGTCGGTTGTCACGGCTCGATTCATGATAATTGCTTGCGATAGTCGTTGTTTCGTGATGGCCCTGTCGAGTGTCCCTTCCCTCTCCTTGGTGAGGTTTCGCCTCTCACGTTGGGGCCATTGTGAGATGATTGCCATGCAACCCGAACGATAGACAGCACCGTAAACCGCAGCGGTTTGCACGCTTTCAACGGAGGAAAATCGCGACTGCATAGAGACTCGTAGAGATGCATAGAGACTCGTAGAGATGCATAGAGACTCGTAGAGAAGCATAGACTCGTGGAGATGCAGAAAGCTATGACAAAATAATAATAATAATTGCATTTTCATAGCGCTTTTCACCCGAGGGTCACCAAGCGCTGCACAGGATGCAGAGAGAACGCACGCCAACAACGAGATTACATCGGTACGTGCAAGCAGCAGCGTAACTCTGCTTAACGCTGCAACCCGAGTTCGTATTGACGATGTAAAAAGAGAGAAGAGGTTGGTTTTACCATTTCTGGCAACGATGCAGGTGTTAAGATTTTAAAAACAACAAATAGACACTTTTCACAAGGAGTCTAGTTTGCAAAAGCCACGCATACTCGTGGCAAAATGTGCAAACAAAATGCTTTGAAAAACGTATGCATTGTCCTTAAAACGGACTGGCCTAAGCTAGAGAATTGTTTCCTGTGTGGTCCAGACCTTAGTGTCAGAGTCCTTGCCAAAAGACAATGCAGCTCAAGACGACTCAATATCTCATCTCATCTCTCAGTTGGAGCTGTTTAGTCCATGAGTAGTTTTTTTTTTGGCCAGTAGAATGGTGTTAGAAAAAAGAGAGAAGGTGTCAATATGGTATTGACGAGTCGGTGTTAATAAAATATATAATAATTTACGTAATCACACAAATGAACAATTCCCCGGCGCGATTGAACGCTAAATGTACGTTCAATGTTTGTTCTCTGAGAGCAAGCGAGGCTACACGTGGGTTCCCTGCGTGGATGCGTGTACGTGGGTTTGTGCAGTTGATGTTGTCGCTGACACGCTGTTCTCTCTACAGCTGTGTGCAGCGCTTTGTGACCCTCGGGTGAAAAGCGCTCTAAAAGTGCAATTAATATATTATTATCACACAGGTAGCTGAACTTAGAGCTGTACCACCCCCCACCCCTCCCCCCCCAATACCTGTTAAGGCAAATAGCCATGGAACTCCTGAATAACAGACACTTGTAAACAGATGTTGGCAGGCGAACGGAAGAAAACTCCATCACTCGCTTAATGTACTTAACAAAAACAAAGAGAGTAATTGTATAGAATTTACATATAAATTATACCATTATAATGTGATTAGCATGGATTTCTCCCGCAATAACAGCTTAAGGGAAATTTCCCACGCTGCCGTCGTTTTCTGTTTAAACTTTGTTGGTGGCTGTAATTTATTACGATGTTGGTTCTCTCCGCTGTGCACCGCTGTGCCCCGCTGCAAGCTGTGGTGGCCGCTGTCATGAATGACAATAAAATGCCCCTCTTACCCAGGAAAAGCCTCGCTGAGCCTCAATGCTTTAGTCGGTAGTGCCCCGTGTTGATATGCTCGCCCGATTTCCATTCATGAATGTGTGGCTTCTAATAGGAGGAAACTAATCCGACCACGCGCAATCGACATTACAGATGGATTTTAGAATGTGTTGCTGTTAATTTCTGCCTTCTAAGTCCCTTTGCAACTGTAGTCCGGTTTGCCGAGGCGGTCTCTCACTGAATGACTCACCAGGCTGACAACTGCTTGGCTTCCGATAGGATGAAATTCATCATCATCATTATCAATACCCACTTAATCCTGTGCAGGGTCGTTATGCCCAGGATGTGACGCTAGTACATCTGGCTATTACCAGGATGTGACGCCAATACATCGCTGGGCACTGGGGGCGCAATTTACTCAGCAGGACAATTAACCTAGACAGCAGCGTGTCTTTGGATGGTGGGAGGAAATCCGAGTACTCGCTGAGAACCCCGTGCCGACACGGGGAGAGAACACGCAAACTGCACACAGAAAGGCAGCCGAGCCGGGAATCGAACCCGGGTGCTTCTTGCTCTCTTGCAACAGCACTACTCACTGCGCCACCGCGCCGTCCGTGATGATGAAATTGATAATGCGATTGTTTTGTTTTCTGAAATATCAACCATTACCGTGCTGGCGCTCTCATTCACACACCTTCACAACGTAGAAATATACAACGGGATAGTCTCGAATAACCAGTACTGCATCCGTGGTAGGTAGTTCCCGAACCAGCGGTTGCAACTAATCCTCTCCTTCCTCATCTCATCCGCACAGACCAATATGGTGAAGTATGGTCAGATATATGCCCCCCCCCCCCAATTACTGGTATGGCATGGGTAGGCCTTCATCCTACAGTGAATTTCCAAAGGCTGAAAATGATTATTATCTTGATACATGTCGCTCAATTCCTTATCTGCCAAGAGTCTATTTTGTAGTAAATCAAATTAGCTTCACCATGTACCCTTCGTTTCGCAAAAACCCCCCAGCTTCATTTACTTTGGATATTGTACATAGCACAGTCTCTCAGACTACACACACAGCTCGCCGTGTATCTACTTTACAGGCTTGATTTTTATAAAAAGAATATTGGATTTTTTTTCTTCCAGCCATTGAAACGTAACATCGTCGGGATATTTAAATTCGAATGTCAATGCATCTTTTAACAAAACGTTGGGCGGCATGCGTATAATGCACACACGCTGGTTTTATATTTATATATACACGTGTGTGTGTGTGTGTAGGCGGAGGTGTTGGCTCAGCGGTTAGAACACTCGGCTGTAAACCTCGCAACCCGAGTTCAAATCCCTTTCACGGCCAACACAATGACGTTTTTCTCTCATCTCATCTCATTATCTGAAACCGCTTAATCCTATATAGGGTCACGGTGAGCCGGAGCCTAGCCCGGAAACACAGGGCGCAAGGCAGGAATACACCCGACGACGGGACGCCAGTCCATCGCCGGGCATTGCGGGACAATTTTAGTCTGCGAGCCAATCAACCTATCCAGGAGCATGCTTTTGGACTGTGGGAGGAAACCGGAGTACCCGGCGAAAACCCACGCGGACACGGGGAGAGCATGCAAACTCCACACAGAAAGGCACCGGAGCCGAGAGATTCGAACCCGGGACCTTCTTGCTGTGAGGCGTCAGCGCTAACCACTGGGCCACCGCGCCGCCCACAATGACGTTTTTTTTTTCTTTCTAAACAAGCTCTGGGCCTCCCCTAGGTCGACTCAGCCTCAAATGAGTATCTAGTGTATTGTAAATAAAACATTGTTGCTCAAGATGTAAAGACACCCAGCTTCTCGCGTGCTGCATTGCACTTCATAGGTGCTCGCTAACAGCACTTAAGCGAACGTCTGCTAAGGCTATACGAGGCATCTTTGTCTCCGTTAAATGTATGTGCGCTATTTGCAACGCATACGTGGACACGGAGGAGCTCGCTTTAATGCTGTGACGGTCGACAATTTTACAGTTTCCAATTTAATAGCCGAGTGCCTTGTTAAGGTAAACGTGTCATATGGCCACATATTGTGTTCAGAACATGCACCAAAAATCCTGGCGTGGGTGCATCTCTCCTGAACGCTAAATTGTTTTATTACCGGCAGAGCACGTGATTCGTAATTCGTAATCCAAAGCAAAAGATCTCCGCCCCCGCCCCCCCGCCATGTAATGTTAATAGACTGTACAGGCCAAGTGCTGTTAGCGAGCACCTATTAATGGCAACACAGCACGCAAGCGGGTGGGTGGCCATCACGAGGCCTGGCCGCGTTTGTCTGCCTGCTTGGGCGAAGTAAACACACTGCGCCAGGCATTCATTTAAGAGTCGACTTAGAGGAGACCCCGCACAGGTTCATAAAATCGTCCCTTGTTTTTTTTGTCGTGAGCGGGATATGAACTCGTGTCGCCGGGTCCGTGGGGTGGGGGTGAGGGTGGGAAGAGGTGGGCTAGTGATGGGCGACCAGACAGGCGCCACGGCTCCCTTTGCAGATGTTTCTCCGCCCGCGCGTCCGTGGTCTGTCCCAGCGCCCGGTGATTTCTCAGAGGGCGCTAAAGGCGGGCTCTGCGAAATCTTGGGCGAGAAATTCACTGCGCGGGGCCGCGCCTCTATCGCGGGATCTCCGCCCGTGTTTTTAGTTGAAAGTCAAAGGTGACCGGTACGGAGACGATCCGTCTGTACCTGTGATATCTCTTGATCCGTTTGACCGATATTTATGAAACTTTGCCGCAGCCGGTCGCAGTACCACAGTATCTCTCCTGCGCTTGATTTTTCACGACATTACGATGGGGGAAGAAAAAAACAAGCCAAGGTCACGCCGGTCGTACAGCATTCTGCCACGCGTGTGTTTTTAATGTCCCGCGAAATGTTTGGTTGGCTGTGTTCAAATGTATTTATCACTGCCTCCTGCCTCCCAGTTCACTCCCAAGCCTGCGACAACGCGGAGTTTGTTGCAGTTATTGTTTTTGTAGGAAATATTATTTGTTGAGAGAGATGTGCTCTGATTGGGGTGGGGTGGGGGCATATTATCTGGTACGAGATTCTAAAAAATCACAGAAGACTCGCGCATAAGATTTTAAGGCTCAGTACGATGCTCAAATATTGGGTGTTAGAGCCACTGCTCAAAACGTAAGCATAAATATTTTCGCCTGTTGTAAGGCAGTGATCATACTAATTCTGGTGAATTAGAAATGAACGCATCTCAAATTTTTGAGCACCTTCACAACATTCTCTCTGAAAACCCTGGCTTAGGGGTTAGAGCCCCGATCTAGGAAGAGAGAGAGCCTTGGTTCCAATCTGGATGGAGTCACCTGTGCTTAGGTCAGGATTTCTAGTGCGGTTCTGTGGGTGCTCCTCCGCGAGCCGTTCAATTCCACGTGTATGGAGCGGCTCGCTGCTGCACGAACGCCCCGCTCCACGTACGCGCCGCTCCACGTACGCGCCGCTCCACGTACGCGCCGCTCCACGCACGCGCCGCTCCACAGACGCTCCGCTGGACTTTCTAATGGACACTTCACCCATTGACGTGAAGCCGATATAAGCACAGGTTTAATGTGATTAGCAGTAGAAAACAAACCCAACGTGAAGTGCTCTGAAGAATAATCACGGGGGCTTCGTGTAATTACAAGCTCAGAACATCTCAATGCTGATCTGCAGCGCGAAGGACTCCTAAAAGATCGCGACAAGCGGCGGGACTCTTGGATAAATGGCTTGGAGATGTGTCGATATCGGTTCTCGCGGCTCGAAGAATTGGATTTACTGTTAAGAGCTGCTCTTTCGATGGAGATATTTCAAGGAGCGTGCCCATAAATCGCTCTCCGTCTTCATCGTGTTAGCAGTCGATAGCGCCCGGCACGACGCGCGTTGAAACGGACGTGCGTGCGTGCGTGCGCGTCGCAAACAAGCCGCGCCAACTCACCGGCACCTCTTCTGCCAACTTCGCTCCAACATCGACCCCCTTCATCGGCCTGTCTCTCGCTTGCTCATCGCCGCCCCCCCCGCCCGCCCGCCCGCCCGCTCCCCCTCTCGTCCACTCACTCTATCCTCCATCTGCT
>JAZEWT010000002.1:2906700-2924428 GCA_036362905.1 Mordacia mordax
GGGGAGAGGGGGGGGGGAGCGACTCATTACGACCGTCGCAGCTGTCCTGCATCATGAGCACGACGGACAAGATGTCGCATCCACGCTGCATCGAACGTGCCGTGGCCCCATTACTCGAGTGCTCTCTTAGCACGAAACTCTTGGCCAATCGATGCATCGGCGAGGTGTAGTGTGAGACCACGAGTGCCCCGATCAATTAAAACAAAACAAAAAGCACGATGATTTGCTGTGGTTTTTTTCCCCTCCGCCGTAAGCTGTCACTCTGCACGTTTTTAATTGATGTATTAGCTGTATTGCGCGTGTCGGCCGATGCTGCCGTGCTGCGTGTGATTGCTGGCTCGCTGGCTTTGCCGAGGAGGCTTTCTCGATTCGATCTCCCATCAAGAGGGTGGAAACAATGATGCGAGTTTCGTCTTTATTTATTAATTCCAGCGCCTCCGCAAATTGATGTGGGTTCAGCTCGATGCATGACGATTGCTTGCCAAGGCTGTTCTTTTGGGATAGCTGCCCCCCCCTCCTCTCTCTTTCGCGATGTTGCACCTCCCGCAAAGGCTATCCCGAAAGAGCAGCTTAGGACGACAATTAATCGCATAATAATAATAATACTTTATTTATAGACCACCCATCATGCAAACAGCTGAAGGTGCTTCACAGTTGGCATAAATCAACATGGTAAAAACAGAATAAAGCAATGACACAAAATACAATCGTAATAAGTAACTAAAGGCTAAAGCATAAAAGTGAGTAGGCCTGATGATGCGCATCCTCAGCGATCCGATGAGATGTCAATATTCAAGGGTCTCACGACGAAAACATCTCTTGAAAGACTCGACAAAGAATATTCCGGGCTTTGATCATTCGCGACACTTACGGGGCGCATCTACAGTCGCATTCACCGCACAGACCGTGCGGGCAGCAGATGCAGCGGAGGGCACCTCATGCATAATTTGAAAGCGTAAAAAATCTGAGACCGAGAGTGACTGGAGTCACCCAACACAGACCATGGAGCAGATAATGACTGCGTGGGTGGGTGGGTGGGTGGGCGAGTGAATGAGTCGGTGATTGGGTGGGCGAGTGCGTAAGTGTGAGCCGGTGACTGCTGTACTCACCAAAAGCAACCCACGGAGCGCACAACGACTGAATCCCCAGACCACAAACGCGAAGGAGGGACGACAGCGTTCAGGCCGCTGACGCTGACGCAATCACCCGGCTAGAACCTGCGCCTGAACGCCACTGAACGTTCCTACTGGAGGTGTTTCACGACACCCAAATCAGGCATATGCCAGGAGACGGCTCGAGGGTCCATGGTTAAAGTCGAGGATTTAAACATCTCAATTGTCCTGTTTGCTTTGGGCCCTTTTGACTGCCCCATTAGCCGAGACTTAACATCGCCGTATAATTTTACTACATTTAATAAAGACGATAAAACATCGAATTCTCGCGCGTACAATTCGCTATGCGTATCGCGAGCAAAAGGATCCGTTCTTGAATACGGCTGCTTCTCAATAAAAAAAAAACTAAACTCGTTATTAGTGTTGATTTGCCGTTCATATGTCACCGTCGCTGACACGCCGTTCTCTCCACAACTCTGTGCGACGCTTTGTGACCCTCGGGTGAAAAGCGCTCTCGGCGTGCTGTTATTATCATTACTCTCTATACACCTAGTGTCTGGGAGCGTAAAACTCGCACGGGTATCAGGGGCAGCTATTGATGGCTCTGTGGTCGGCACGTGAACTCAGCGCTTTGAGCGCAGCTGTCGCGGCATGGTTATTTAGAGCTCGGACTCGCGTAGCCGCCTTTCGTTCAACGCTACCTTGGCGCACGGCCTCGCCCGAATTGCTCTTGCGACTCTCAAGGAATGTTAGGCCGCAACGCGCGCACATAAACAGGCTTAAGTGGTTAATTAAAATGTAAGCCCGGGGCTTGGAGAGGAATCAAAATCGTGGCAGCACAAACCGCGCGCGACTCCGCCACAAAGCCCTGGTTTCGGGCCAGCCTCGCCAAGGCCGAGTGTGGCGTCACGCCGGGCGGGTTTTCGTTGAGAAAACACTGGCACCTATGCACTTGACGCCCGCCAGCCACTGATGTGTTGAGGCGGTGGCTTGTCCGCTCGATACGCACGATGGACGTGGCTCTCATTTGCATGAACGATTGAGTTGGGGCGGCACGTTGGCCCAGTGGGTAGCGCTGTCGCCTCACAGCAAGAAGGTCTCGGGTTCGAATCTGGGCTCGGGTGCATTTCTGTGTGGAGTTTGCATGTTCTCTCCCCGTGTCGCGTGAGTTTTCGCCGGGCACTCCGGTTTCCGCCCACAGTCCAATAAAAAATGCTGCTGCGTAGGTTAATTGGCTTGCAGACTTAATTGCCATCAGTGCCCGATGATGGACTGGCGTCCTATCATGGGTATATCCCTGCCTTACGCCCTGTGTCTGCCGGGATAGGCTCCGGCTCACTTCGACCCCGTACAGGACTGAGCGGTTTCTGACAATGAGATGAGATTGAGTTCGTTGGCCAACGGTGGGATGAAGACTAACTCAAGATCTCATTCGATCTGCGAGAAGCAGCGATGCCTAACGAACCGTTATGTCACGCGGAGTAGCGAATGACAGTCAACGCTTTCCGCCCGAATGATGGCTACCTTCTCTGCACCCTTAATCTCTCTGCGCGAGTTCTCGTTCACACGGCGTTATTGCGCGGCCGCAGTTCGCGGCTGCACGAAGCCAGCGCTTCAGTGGTTTTCGGTTGATGTGCCGCGCTCCCAGATCGCACCTCGTGCTCACAGAGATTGCCGTTAGACAAGGGAGCGTGCTTGAACATCGGGCAGCCAGTGGTTAACACCTGTGATCGGTTAGCTTGAGCCGAATCACTTTCGACTGTCCTACGCCGAGCCCAATTCCATTGGCAGGGGCAGCAGCATTGCGGATAAATAATCTATGGATCACTTCGGTGTTGCTTCTCATCCATTTTCTCATCCATCCATTCTTTCTCCCCATCAGCGTATAGACCCGCATTAGGCGGTGCGTCCTTCCCATCCAGCAGCCTTTCACGTGTATTTATCTACCCGTCCACCCATTCGTCTATTAATCCATCTGGCAATCGGTCTGCTCATCCTTCCATCCATCAGTCGTGACATCCATCAATCCGTTCACCCACTAGTCCATTTATTGGCGTGACCATCAGTCTGAGCCAGCTTGTCAGTCTGTACATCCGTGTGCCCACCCATCCGTCCTCCGCATCCACAAATCCACAAGCCGAGCTGCCTTTAGTCACAGCCGGCAGGCGTTTCGAAGCATCTGTGCCAACAGGGCCTTACTGGGGAGGGGGAGGGTGAATCTTTATTTATTTACGCTTGCATGTGTTTTTTTAAATCTCCGGAAACGCCTTCGCCTCTGTGTTTATAATAATAGTACACTTTGTAGCAACGCGCGCAGATTGCCAGCCTGGTCGGGGACGAGACGTGGATACAGAAGCAAGAGGAACACGGAGAGAGGTAGAGGGAAGGCAGGGACCGGAGTCAGCCGGCGCCAACACATGCCAGCCACTGAGCCATATATATTTCTATGGTATTGGACAATCAATTAACGAGTGTTTTTTTTCTTATTATTATTATTTATTGGAGGAAAACGTAAAATCGGAGGAAACCCACGCAGGACCGGTCGCGTGAACACACAAACTCCACACAACAAGGCGCCCGAGGCAGGAATCGAACCGCACCGCGGGTCCTAATGGTCGCAGGCGGAGGAGGCAGGGTATTGATCGCTCTCCTCCGCTGGCACGCCTCGCTGCTCAAGGTGCTGGCCACCCGCCCGACAAGATGCCTTGTGTCCCGCTTGCCGTAATTGGATGGATTAAGAGGACTCGGCGCATTTAAACCCGGCTTTGGTCGCTCGAGCTCGCCAGCGGTTCCCGTCTGCTCGCTTTCGGCGTCTCGTTAGCTGTGCCTCCGTCACTCGCGACACCGACAATGTCTCCACCCCCCCAACCCCTCCTCCACCCCCCCACCCCCGGTGGCCTCAAGTGCGGCCCCTGACATGGAGGCCCCCGACGATTCACACGTGCCTGGAAACCACCCGCGTTATAATAATCTGCGATTAACGCTGTCGAGTTGACCCAGTGGTGTTTAAACGAGTGTTCCATTACAGAGTGTTAAAGTTACACAGCTACATCAGCAGTTATGTAACAGTTAAAACACACACACAGCCTAGTCTTATTAAACGAGTGTTCCAACACAGAGTGTTAAAGTTACACAGCTACATCAGCAGTTATGTAACAGTTAAAACACACACACAGCCTAGTCATATTAAACGAGTGTTCCAACACAGAGTGTTAAAGTTACACAACTACATCAGTAGTTATGTTACAGTTAAAAAGACATGCAGCCCAGGCTAATTGTCCTTACCAACATGTCGCCAGTGCTCTGAGATGTTGTAAGTTGCTCACACTTCCCTACTGGACAACAATTAAAAACAGCTACACAGTGCAGCGTTTCTTTACATTAAAACGGACTCCGTGACTGACTTGACGACACCATTAAGGATGGCATTATATTCATCTGCAGTTCGTGTGGCTTCTCTCACACTGATGTCTTATTGGCCAAAGTGCCCGCCCCCCCGTCTTAAATTATAGTGAACGTCACTGTCATAAAGACAAATGCAGTTGGTGTATTTAGAGTACATCCTTCTTTCGCCCCGTCCAATTTCTCATCTCATCTCATTGTCAGAAACCGCTTAGTCCTGTACAGGGTCGCGGTGAGCCGGAGCCTATCCCGGCAGACACAGGGCGCAAGGCAGGGATATACCCACGATGGGACGCCAGTCCATCACCGGGCACCGCGGGCAATTTAGTCTGCGAGCCAATTAACCTATGCAGCAGCATGTTTTTTGCACTGTGGGAGGAAACCGGAGTGCCCAGCGAAAACCCACGCGGACACGGGGAGAGAACTCGCAAACTCCCACACAGAAAGGCACCCGAGCCGAGAGTCGAACCCGGCACCTTCTTGCTGTGAGGCGACAGCGCTACCCACTGGGCCACCGTGCCGCCCTCAAACTAAAATAATTTTGAAAATTGAAACAAATTTGAATGCACGTGACTTTCAATAGTGTTGGCATTTGGTGAGATCATTTCGTCTCAAATAACATATTACTTATTTGCAACAAGCGTGTGTGCATTTAACATTGTTTGTTATCTTTGAGTGACATGCAATCAGGACACAGTTCGCATTGCATTACTGCATCAATTGAGAGTCATTTAAGCCTAGCATTTCACGTTTTGGTTGTTCCACTTTGTTGTGGAAAAAAATTCATTGCCGTTACTTCTGAGTGTGAATAATATGTATACTTGCGTGCTTTGTATGCGTTTAAACGAAACGGAAGATTACATATTCACTACAAGTGACATTATTCCTTTACCATGAAACTGCAAAAAAAATATAAACTTGGTTCGGAATATGAAACGTACCGGGGGCAAAATTGCATTCTGTACAGCAAGTCTTATCGGTGGGCCTGTGCGGCAGAGGAGTTAGTAAGGTGCACGTGGGATGAGCTGTGAGCTGTGATGCCCCCCCCTCTCGCCACAAACCCCCCCCCCCGCACCCTTCGCTCGAACATTTTACATCTCGAAGGAGAAAGCAACGGGGGAATATCTGTTATATTGGACGAGGGGAACTCTTTGTGTCAACGTCTCACCTTGAGTGGAGTATTATTGTAGAGCTGACACACACAAAAAAATGGAACTTTTTGTTTTTCTCACAACCTGTCAGTTTGTAATCAAGCTGGAAGGAACCGTTGGGCTGTGCAGCTCTTTTTAACAGTTGTCCAGCGGGGAGAGGTAAGCGAGTTAGTAGGTTAACTTGGGCTACACCCGCGATGTAACGTCATTCCTTCACAGGGCACCGGGGTCAATTTAGTTCGGTGAATATTACACTCAGCAGTATGCCGTTGGATCGTAGGAGGAGACCGGAATACCCGTCAAAACCCCATGCGGAGAGGCGGCACGCGAGCCGGGATGCGAACCCGGCTGTGTTTTGCTGTGCGCGCGGCGGCGCTACTCGCTCCGCCACCGTGCCGTGGCCCTCTCGTCAAACAACAACGTGCGGTCACAGACAGGAGCGGGAAGGCAAGGCTGTGCTCCGCATGCACGTGATGTGACCACCGCGCCGCACGTGCAACGTGCGCTCATCCTCGTCAGAGGGAGGAATTTTAAAGGGACGGCCCCGTTATTGCTGAGACCACCGACTCAACGGGTTGACAATGCGGCAAATCCCATCGATTGTCTGCAGTCTGCACGCGTGGTCTGGCCGTGGTCTCGTTTTCTCACTGTTAACAGAGAGCCATTGCATTCGGATTTTTTGTTTCCTCTCCAGGACAGCTACCGCGATTAAAAACGAATGATTCTGGGAAACCAGGACAGCGGTCACATCCGCGCCTCGCAGAGAGTCCTGCCCGAGACGGTTCGATAACTGCCTTGAGCACCTTTCTGTTGTGGAGTTTGTGTGTTCTCTTCCTGTTCTGACTGGATTTCCTCTGCATTCTCTCTTTTCCTCCTCCGACAACAACAAAACTCGTTAACTAATTCGCTGGTGATGTCATTTATTGGACGTGGTGTCTGGCGGGTTGGCGCCGGCCGCCCGCTTGGCTGACTTCCCCTCCCTCCCCCGTGGTTTCCTCGCGCCTCACCGTGTCCGTGTGGGTTTTTAATGAGTGCTCCGGTTTCCTTCCACAGTCCAAATATATGCTATCGAGGTTAATTGTCCTCACTGAATTGCCTCCAGTGTCCTGAGATTTTGTAACTTGCTTACCCCTTCCCCGCTGGGCAACTGTTAAAGATAGCTACATGGCTCAACGGTTCCGTCCAGCTTAAATAAAAGCTGACTGAATTTCAGAGTTAAACATGGTTTGCATTGATAAGGGAGATTCGTAATTTTAGCCCAGAGCTGATCTCGGAACCACACGTCAGAGAATCTGTCAGAGAGGAATATGATTGGTCACTGACTACTCTTGTAGAGATTAAGTAACAACAATAAACAAACACATTGCAGAAAATGGCAAGTATTATAAATGATCACATTTCTAAACTATAATATTTTTTCTGGGAACAGTGTAGCCTAACCCAATATTATTTTAAACCTTGTTAAACGTGGCCAAGACATGGTCGTGCATTTTCTGGCTATTCCGTTCTCTACCCAAACACTCATATATAGAATTGGTCAAACACCCCATTACGAGGAACACCCCATGAAAAGGGTTAATAAAACTGAGACTCGTCGAGGCTTTGGTGGGTAAGGAATTGTCTTATTAAAATATATTCGTGCTTGCTCCCCGATGGCAACGGATGGACGTGAGGCAGAAGGGTGAAGAGAGGATGGAGTGAGAGAGGCAGAGCACACACAGCAGGGTCGTGCGGCTCTTGAAACGCTGGGATAATAACAATAATAATTGCATTTATAGAGCGCTTTTCACGCGGGGCTCACAAAGCGCTGCGGAGAGAACGGCACGTCAACAACAACGACATTAGAACGGATAAAATCAGCAGGATAACAACTGAGCCACGCCGTGGCCCTCTTGGCAAGGCCTAGGCCCATAACTCAGGCCTGCTTCCACTGGCCGTGGAGACGCAGCAATCATAACAACCGGAACAAGTTTCCGCGCAATGCAATTGCGTTTGGCCCTCGCAGCGAAACGTTCCAAGTGGCCTCTGGCAGCAAATTAAGCTCAGACGAAAAGTAAAAAGAAATTCTACCTTCACAGGCCACTGGATCGCTCAGGGGGATTGGGCCTGTGTCAGGCTACTGAGCAGCATATTTTAGATCTTAGTGGCATGCCCCGGAAGATGGCCCTTTGGCATAAAATTATTATTGTCTCAGGTTCTCTGCCTACTCATGGTCAAATGCACTAAAAAGCCCCACGTCTTCAATTAGTACTTGCGCATTTTTGGGACCATACTCACGGAACAAAATTGAACTACTGCAGGCTGAGTGATACGCGGACTGGACCGCACAGCGAGAAAGCTTTGCACCGCAAGGGCAATGAAATAAATAAAAGATATACGACTCCCAAATGTGCTCTTCGAGCGCGATTCACCATGGGTTCTGGTGGTGGGTGAATCAACAGCATAAACATTCACTTTCTAACCGACAGCGGTACAACTAATGGGAAGGGGGAAGAAAAACTGTATTAGTGAATAAGGGTGCTGACCGAGGAATTTAATGCAGACTTCAAATTAACCTTGGGACCTTCGATTCGGCGAATAAATAAATGAAATTAATTTGGAATTGGGGTAGCCACGGGCCCTTTTTATTTAGTCATCTGTTTGGTTGTGACGCAGCAGTTGGTTGCAGTCCCTGGGGAAGCGGGGAATGTTATCACCTAAACAGGGTTTTCTAAATGCTTCTCAAAAAAATAATTCCGAATCCACCTGGGAGCCCGTGGCAGTTTTAAAATCACGTTGTGCA
This sequence comes from Mordacia mordax, assembly GCA_036362905.1. Taxonomy (NCBI): domain Eukaryota; kingdom Metazoa; phylum Chordata; class Hyperoartia; order Petromyzontiformes; family Petromyzontidae; genus Mordacia; species Mordacia mordax. The sequence goes on from JAZEWT010000002.1 coordinate 2,915,148, forward strand.
CCCAGCGGCGGGTGGGTTTAGAAGCGCAGAGTGTGAAACGTCATCTGCTTTCCCGCAGTGAAGCAGGGCTGCGTTGTTGAGCAGGGTACATTTGGCAGCTAAAACAAGATTAATGGATGGAGCAATAGGTGATTTTTCAAGCTTTCAGTTGGCTAATGGCTCCATGCAGTGGAGGTTTCTTAATGGCTTGCAAAGCCGAAACCCCCCCCATCCCTCTTGCACTCCCTAATGCAATAACGGCCGGTTGGATGCTGAGCAAAAGTTCTCTTGTAGGCGCACTCAATTCCATGTTAGATGGATTGAAAGCCTATGCCAATTAGACACAACCCGAACTGTCAAAACCACTGGAAGGGTCTGCCTTTTATTCTGGACGTCTAGAACATACCGCAGAATTCATAGCACGTTGGAAACTTCTGGGGGGTTTTTTTTGGCTTTGTTCTCAACTGACCATCTGCCTCAATAGTGAGACACCCCTGAGTTTTTCTGGAGCTTTTCCGTCTCTTCTGCCCAGTGGTAAATTAGCCCCGAGCGCGCTGCACCACGCTAGGCCGGGCAAATGTTAAGGATAACTCGTCGCTTGCAAGCCGCGTGGTGTCATTAACCGTTCGTCTCGTCGACCTTTACTCAAGCAGCCGAGGCGCTCCTTCATTCAAGGGGATGGGCCCACATCGTTTAACAGCGGCTTCTTCGCTCGCAGATCCCCGCTCCGCTGTCATGGGCGACTAATTAAAGGCCGCCGTCAGCTCCAAAGGATGCCGAGCTCGGTCGGCCCAACGAGCGGCTGCTGTGGCCCGAGGTGGGGCCGAGGTGGGGCCGAGGTGGGGCCCCATCTCGCGCTGAGCAATTTGCGTGTGCGTGTGTGCCTTGTTACTGTACTACTGCTAATTGGATGTAAACAGCTCATGTGCCGTGCTGGAAGAAGGGACCATTGTAGTGCATAATGCGCTTTGATCCCTGTGCACCGGCGCGTTAGACCTGCGCGATGAGATGCCATGAGCAACCAGCAAAGTAAGAGGGCAGATTTAAATCTTGCCTGAGTGCTTCATGAAAATGAAAAAAACCCTAAACCATTCATATATGAATGGCCATCTGAAGGGAGTCGTTTTTGTGTAATCAATTTTCCAGTATAAGAAAACAAACCCAACACAAACACGAAACGTTACGTCAATAACACTGCCTTCAAAAATATTCATAACAAGCAACGTTTCGGGAAATGACCCCTTTCCTAGGACGTGTGATGTTGACGAATGCCGTTGGTTAATCTGTTGGGGTTTTAATGTTAGTCGTGTTTGTGCGGCACTGTCAACGCCTCGAACCACCACCAAATCTTTGTTTCCCTCGAGCAGTGGAGTCTCATCCTGCAGTCAGTGAGCCACTCTCTGGCGATCAGCAAGGCCGTGGGAGGTGGGCCACGGATCTCATGCAGACAACTTAACCGACAGATTAACTTGTAAATATTAAAATTGTTAGTACTTTTTTTTTGTATTTTTTTAAAATCATAATATTTTTGAACCCTTGTTGTTGTGTTTCAGTCCTTGTATATGCCAACACCGGTGTCTCAGAGAAACGGCATTTCGATCCTCCACATGTCCTGCACATATGGCAGAATGCAGAATTGACGATAAAGTTGAAATGAAGTTGAAATGATGATGAACGTTGATTTGCCTCGGCCTTTACGGCTGAGACGTCATCTTGCTTCTGTGATGAGAGAAATAGCCTGTGCTGTGCAGACGGGTAAAGAAGGGACGTTGTCTGGAACGTCACTCTGTGGTACCCGGCGGGGAACCATCTCTCCACACAAGAGTCGAACTCGTTCCGCTGCCAGTGTATCCGGCTTCCGACACGCGCAGGCGACCACGTGGCGCGGGCTTCTTGCGCCCAGCAGCGACAGCACCCACGCCAACACTCACTCAGCGAGCAAAACCAGCAGAGGCTTCTGGGGTTTTCGATGATTTTATTAACTAACACTAAACACAACACCATGCCGGGGTAACATCACACATCAACTCCTACCCTTCCGCGCTTAGCGCTATCACCGCTCAATCCTGCTGGCTACATGCCGACGCGGCAGGATCCTCACCATATCCCCATGGGAATTCTCTCTCTCGCTCGCGCTCGCGCACCACCGCGTTCTATATCTCCCCAGACGTCACCTCGTTGAATCAGATCACACCACGTCTCCGATGCAATCCGTTTACATCACATCTCGCCTCGTGATGGCAGACACTTGGTAAACCGGTGACAAACATTTGACAAACACCGCATGCTCCATACAATAACATGTTATTGGCTAAATGGGGAGTATTTTTTTTTGTTATGGGAGGAAACCGGAGTACTCTGCAATAACCCACCCGGATACAGGGAAACGCCACACAAAAAATGAATAAATAAAGGCACCCGAACCGTGATTCGAACCGGCAAGCTCTTTGCTTTGATGCAGGAGTGTTACTACTGCGCTACCCCCTGATCGATGACCGGAAGATGCGCCCCTCGTGCACAGAGATCTGCACTGCAGTATTTTACCTGCGTGCGATGGGATTTGTCGTCAAGAGTTAATTTATGACCATTGCAGTGACAGGGAAAAGAGCAGGCAGTGGCACGAGCAGTGTAAAACTGTGAGCAAAGCACATATTTACTTTGGCATGTTGCTATAGACTGCGGCATATATTTTTTTGGTTGCTTATAATTAAAATCATATTTCAGATTTCAGGCTGCCGACAGCTATGTGGCACGCTACAATTTGTAATGGGGGGTTTTTTTGTCGGTGTCGGAACACTTATTTCATACAGTGTCTGGGGGGAGGGAAAATGGACTAAACAAGCTAAAGTCTGGATTTTTATTTTAAAAGCACTTATATGTTTATGCGTAAAAAAAATTCCGCATCACAATTGAATTCCACTCAAATGTTTTTTGTGTGTAGGTTTTTTTCCACTTAAAGCATTGCACGGTGTAATTTATTTGGCATATACAAACACTCGTCTTAATCTAACTTTCAGAAGTACGGAAGCCGTTTAAAATGCTTCACAACGATAATAATAATAATGCCACATTTTTTTTTAATGAAAGGTGGGCTTTGCATCAAGAATTATATTTTCGGAGACTGTAATGTTTGGGATGTGTGGCCAACTCCGCAAAGACGGTGAATGGAAACGGGAGAAGTCAAAGAAGACGACCACGCACATGCGTGGTTGAACACTCGACCTTGCCCATCTCATGACCACCGCACAAGCTGACTCCTGCGACATGGAGAAAAGCCACGGTTGTCACCCACTGAGAGAGTATCTCGGCACAAATCCTCCGAAGCTTCTGGGATCCGGCACGATCGGTGCACATTTGGAGACTTGAATGACACCTCTAACCGAAACACAGCAACACTCATCTACAACGTATCCTTTGGAATCTATGGAACACTGCTGGCTGCGTTGAATAGAGCCCCCACAGATCATGCGGAGTGCTCTTGCCAATGACATCTGGTAACCCAGCAGGAGTTGTTTAACAACCCTGACTGTAAATGAGTCTCTGTTTTTTTTGTCAACCTGGACACCGAAAGGAGGCATGATATGTAAATCTGCACCGGTGCAGCGGCCAGCGCTGCTGCATCACCGCAAGGTTCGATTCCCCGCTCGGGAGCCTTTCCGTGGATATTTTCCCCCGTGTCCACTTGGGGTTTCGTAAGGTGCTGCGATTTCCTCGAATGATTCAAAGGCATGCTGCCCAACTGAATTGGCCTGTTGACGAAATTGCCCCCACGTGCTCCGCGATGAGCTGGCGTCCCGTCCATGGTATAACCCTGCCTTGCGTCATGTGCCAGGGATAAGTGGATGCAGGGAATGGTTGAATGCATAACTCCTCCACTGGTTGGAAATTCTTGCACAGACCACGTCACGAGGCTGAGCTACAGCTTTAGCCGTAAGCGGTAGCGGTGGTAACTCCAGGAACCTTGAGAAGAGGAGGATCTCGTGGTCAGTTCGTCGCCTGGATTCAGAGGGACAGTTGTTTACACGAAGCACTTAAAACTTGGTGGCACACACGAGCAGTTAACAAAACACACGACAGCTCAAGTCATCACTCACACCTTCATAAACCGCCAGGCACAATACGAGCGAGTGTGTGTGTGTGTATGCGTGTTTGTGATTTCTTTTTTAAAGCTTGTAAAATATATTGTCTGTTTATTCCTCTTTCCTCAATGGCATCTGAACGTATTTACTGCAATATAATATTTATTTATTCCCCTCCTATCCCACCACCCGCTGCCCCACCCTCGCAGACTAAATTACGTACCTGGTGCGGTAATTTACAGTCTAAAGCGCTCATAAGTTCCCCAGGAGTAAAAACAATAAATAAACAAGCTGTGCCCATTGAACACGTCCTTCCATCTCGAGAGCGGAGCGGCTGCTGTTTCAAGACGGAATAGAGCGCACGGCAGGTCTTGGTCGTGAGCAACGCTGATGCTTCACAGCAAGAAGGTCCCGGGTGCGAATCTCGGCTCGGGTGCCTTTCCGTGCCGAGTTTGCGTGTTTCTCATCCCGTGTCCGCGTGGGTTATCGCCGGTTACTCCGGTTTCCTCCCACATTCCAAAGACCGGCCGCCTGGGTTAATTGCTCAGTTTAATCCTGTACAGGTTTGTGAGGAGACGGAGCTTGTCCCGGCTCTGTGTTTCGAACTGACCACCGCTTCACTCGACGAAGTAAATAGGCCGCCCGTTTCATTGAGATGAATCTCAGTCACCCTACTGAATGATGCTGGCGGAGTGAAGCGTGGCCCAGAAAGCGACAGGATGTTGGGTGTTGTGTCGAGGCATCGCAATGATAATGACAATTCTCATCTCATTATCTGAAACCGCTTAATCCTATATAGGGTCACGGTGAGCCGGAGCCTATCCCGGAAACACAGGGCGTAAGGCAGGAATACACCCGACGACGGGACGCCTGTCCACCGCCGGTTAACGACAATTCAAATAATAATAATAACCATAATATAATTAATAACGCGCGACAATGCCACGCCTGCTCATGGACTTGAGACGGATGTGGAGGCGCGAGGGCACCGTTGGGAAGAGGAAGTCAGCAAGGGGGTCAGCAGACGCCAACCTGCCAGACACTGCTTCCTGTATCATGATATCGGTCAATTAATTAATGAGGGATTTCGTTTTTTTTTAGTTGCACGAGGAAACCGGAGTACTCGCTGGAAACCCACGCAGAACGTGGGGCAAACACCCGAACTGCACGCAGAACGGCGCCCAGAGGCAAGGAATCGAACCGTCTCCGGTGCAGATGTTACCACTGCGCTACTCTGGAACTCTCTGCCTCATCGCGTCTGAGATTCTCTCCTAGTTGATACTTTTCAAATAAAGACTTTTGAGGCATTTTGTTTTCTCCATAATTTAACCTCCTGGTTTAATTCTTTTTTTGCCTGCTTACAACATTACTGCACTCTTTAATGAGTGTTTTCACAACCTTTATCTTCATAAACGTTTTCACTCAACGTGTGTGAAGTGACCCGGAGTCTGCGAGAGGCGCTGTACCAATAATTACTATTATTACCAGCGAGAGTATTCGTCATGCTGGCGATCTTGTTCCAAGTATGCAACGCGTTCTTTTGACATCACTTGCCGGTGACCTCTGCTGCTGTCGTAACCGCTTTGACCTTGGCTTACGTCATGATGTTGCTTCCTGAAGTCTTGGAAGAATACTCGATAAGTGGGAAGCCAAGCTGAAAAAAAGACACAAATATCTTGGCTCTTTTGCCAAACAAACCGTATGCTTATGAAGGATTTCAAGCGAATACTCCAAGTGCTGACATATACATAAACATAATCACTTGCCCCATATAATGAGAGTTGTCCAGATGGATTGTCATTATCTCATTGACCCATAACATTTGTTGATTTCGCTCGTTCGTTTCTGTTTGAAATGAGCCGCATCTATTCCAAGCGTGTGCAGCGAGCGGTGTGTGACGGACTCACGAAAGATCAGAAACGGGGACAAAAAAACGAAACCAAGCCTATTCGATATGGGTCACAAGACATCTGGACCAACCTGTGGAAGAGTAGGCCAAATACCCTGTAGAGCAGCGGTTCCCAGCCTGTGGTACGCAGAACACTAGTGGTTTGTTAGAATATTGCAGGTGCTCCGTGGGAAATAAATAAATAAGCCTACATAACAATCGTTGTAACAAAAATAATGTAAATATAATGAACTGCTGCGTCGGAAATAGCTGCGTTTTAATACATGTTCCTGTATAAGTTTGACTTCTGTCAGCCATAGGCGGTGTAAACAAAACCGTTTAAAAGGCTTACTTGCGTTGTGGCTGCGCGCACGAGTGTGAGTGAGCATCTTGCTCCAGACGGGGGCTCTCGGGGGCGGGGGGGTGCTCGAGGGGGCCGTGCGTTCGTCCTGCTCCCACTGCTCGTCCTCCCGATTCTGCAGGCTGCGCCGCGCACTCGCCTCCAATGATTCCCCGACGCGGCGCCACTGATGACCTTCGCGGATCGCGCGCCTGGGGTCACGGACTCGTGGCCATGGTGGGGGGGGTGGGGGTTGGATCTTTGCGTCTGGAGTATTGTGGTGACACCACCGACGCCAACCCCCCACCACCCCCCCGGCGAAGCACCGGACCCCCTCTTCCGTTGTGGGTTGAACCGGTCCATCGCACAGTGAAGTCACGATTCCACGCCGTCTCGACTGGATTCCTTGAGCCGCTCGGTGTGAAATCTCAGCGGCGGAGGAGGGAAGCGCTTTGATAACGCAGGCTAAATCACAGAGCGAACTGTGTTTACACACTAACAAGTATTAGGATGATAATTGAGATGATAATAATAAGAGGCATCTTATTGCTAGGCCTGCAGTTTTATTGTTCATCGAAGGGCAATTTGCGTTTGTTTTTTACGTCCTAGTCGCTGAGAAAATGACCACACGGCTTGGGCAAAACATGCGTTAAAATGCTTCCAAGTATATCTTTAAAAATAAAACGACAGGACGTTATTCTGATAACCAGCGAGATTAGAAGATAACCCCCACCCCTCCCCCCAGAATGCAAGCGGGTGAGTGTAAATGCTCGCCAAATGAGCGTCTGTTTGCAATTCTTCGGGCAATGGTGACCTTTCCGGCAGCGTACAAATGATGAAAAAAAAATCGAGACGGTTTTACCCTTTCTGGAAACAATACCGGTGTTAAGCTGTTCAAACACCAACTAGACACCTATTATAAGGCGTCGCGTCTGCAAGAACCACACGTGCTTGATAAAAGGCGGGGGTCTCCATCAATAGACTGGCTTGTCAGCTTGCAGTATATCGCAATGACTGATAATGATTGCTCTGATGGTGTGTGTGTGTTAGTGAAGACATGGCTTATTCACACATGGCTAATTCACATTCCCTATAGCTTATTAATGGCCATGTCATGTGGTGCTTAATATGAGCCATGCGGGCATTTAGTTAAGATTATATTTTCATTGACGTAGCACCCATACTCCTCATTAAAAATTGCGGGGCAGTTTTGTGCCAAAACAAGCAATAGGACAAGGCGTTTGTGTCCCTTTTGAACGCGATATGATGTATCATGATGTCCACTTGAAATACTGCGCGTTTTCCCCATGTGTTTTGAAAAAAGGACATTCTGCTTATATTTCAACACGCATTGCTTTGTCTTCATCGTCGTAATCGTCATTGGCCATGGTCAATCCGCTGCTGGATGAAGGCCCTATCAAGCTGCCATCACCGCCTCTCACAATTCCTTTGTATCGGTGGCTTAATGTTTCCCTCTGAGCAACTTAATTTATATTTCGTTATCGCAGCTGACACATTTTTGACATTACTAGTGAGTATTTGTATGGTAAAATTTAACATATAAATATACGGTCTTGCATTTAAATGAGGTAATGTTCTTGCAAACATATCACATAGTTCTCTCCATAAAAATATAAAGTATGCTTTACATAATTATTAAGCCAGCAAGAAACCCCACCATTCCCCTGCCCCCCCACCCCACACATTTACAGAGCTGAAACATTCAGGGGCACTTCAATGGGAAAAGCGACTTATCTTGAGCACACTTACATTAATGCAAATAAATATTAATGCAAAATGTATAAGGCTTTAAGAATAACTAATGTCCCATTTGTTCTCTGGGAAATAATACGTTTTTAATGGTATGTACATTCCACAGATGAACTAGAAACAGCTTCTATAAGGAATACATGAAAACAATAATTGAACTACGTTTGTCCAAATTACCGTAATGTATTTAATTACCTAATTAGCTAAATATGTATATAAGTGTACAGACCACAATCAGCCACGCTGCACCTATGAGAGGTCGTAATATCATCACCGTATGAGGGATTTCACTGCGTTACATGTACCATGTGGAGGGGGCAAGGCTAACTGGCAGGAGGTTACGGGACAGACCCAGTTGTCACGGGTTAACTGACTGCTATCAGTGGTAGCTGTACCACTCCTTACCCTGGTTCCTTGTTTTAGCTACCTGGAACTATACCCATCGTTGTGAGTTAAGCGCCTCCACCCTCTCTTGTTGATAGGCGGTTGGTTGCCACGATCTCCCAGTAGTGGCATGTGAGCATTCTCTACAGACAGCAATTTTGACACCGCTGGTACCACTTGTCAGCAATTCCACACATCTCCCTATTATCTTGTTCCACATCAACCCATCTCATCCCTAGCCTTGCTACATACCTCGAGCCCCTTCAATCTCGGCAAACGATTTCGTGGCTTGGCTTGCGGTCTAAATGGGCCAGTTATCACGTCCCCACTTTTCAGAGCAGGCCATTCATTGTACTAATTTTATACATCTGAAACAGCATTTCCGCATTTCCAGGGCGTAGGCAGAGTCGTGGGAATTACACACGCGTACACCACGGAGCAAGTACACGCAGAGCTGTAGCCGTGCATATTTCCGTCGGATGGCCCACTTCCTGCCAGCGAGGAGGGCATCACCCACTCTCTCTCTCTCTGCCAGTTTTCTGTCATTGGCCGTGCGTATCAGAGGCTACCGAGCAAAGTGAAATGTGCATTAAAAAAAACAGTATTTCTAGAGCGGCAGACTCGCCCCGTTGTAGGGGGGGGGGGCAGTTAGTGGAAGCTGGGCGGGGGGCGGAGGTCAGCGTCCGTGTCATTGTCCAATCTTCCGGAGCTCCAAGATGAAAAGTTGTCAAGCTTGAGACAATGCTCATGATTCAGCAGCTGCAACGCCCGCTTTACATACGAAATGGCTTCACAGTGACATCCTTTGTGCCGTTTTTATTTTATCTTTTTTTTTCGTTTC
>JAZEWT010000002.1:2975246-2988136 GCA_036362905.1 Mordacia mordax
TATTTACCATCGTGAGGATCCACGAACGACGCAACGGAAGGCCGCCTGCTTGATGATTTTGTCGCCGACGTCAACAGATTCTGCCCCCGGCCCAACCCAAGCCTCTCTCACGTTTGTGTAGTTTTCGCATTAATGCGAGTGTTTACGCAACTGCCAGCGAGTTCAACACATTCGGCCGGTCGCCGCATATATATATATCTATCTCAGAGGCGCGACGCGCGGGCTCGCGACCGGCTCATGTAAATGTGACGTCTCTTTGTGTTTTGTGCAACGTTTTGATTTAACTGCGGGGGAAAAGCTCCAATTGTAATTCTCAGCTACTTGGTCACAACCCCGCAGATCTTGCCGCTTCACATACATTCGTTGTTTTATTTCGAGACGCCGGGGGATTCTTTTCAAACAGAAAAAAAAAGAGAGAGAGAGCGAGCGAAAGAGAGAAGCCCTCACACAGGCAATGCCACCTCAACCACGGGATTGAGGAGACGAGGAGGGGGGTGGTGAGGATTTGAAGGGCGGGTGGACTGAGGACACCCCCTCCATCCTCCTCTCTCCCTGCAGACAAACCCCACCACCACCACCACCCCCCAGGTGTTCGGTGAAGCTGAATGAGACGGGATGCGTGTGACACGGGTGTTCGGAGCGCGACTTGAGAGCTTCTCATCAATCAGATAGGACACCATTCCCCACCGCACACGCCCTGCCGCAGAGAATTTCAGAGCAAAAATCCTGCAAAGTAATTACTTATCGAAACAAAGGTGTTTGCCCGTGTGTGAAACACTATCTATTTTTGATATGAGAGTATATATATGTAAGGTTATTCCCACAAGAACAACTGACCTTTGTCAATACACTGCTGCAGTATGACCTCACCGCGACCGTTCCGGTCATGGGGGTTATTTGACCATACTTCACTACGTTGGTCGGTGCCTGTTGGTGAAGGTGGAGCGCATCGTCGTGGGAGCATATAAGTAGACTACAACTCGATGCGGGTTACCTGCCGTCTATGACCCTTGATGTGTACGCTCGTGTTAATTTCACTTAAATTCCTGAACGATATTGAGTCAATCAAATTGCTGCTTTGTATTTATCCAGTGGCCGTCTAAACCCCATTGGTGTTTATCTTTTCGTGAAGTGTAACTAAATTCACGTCGACATACATTCACGCACGCAGCGAGAGTCTCATTATAAGCATGGAATGCAATACGTGTGCATGCTTGTTATTAGATTCCCATATAGTATTGAAAATAATTTTAATAGGAATTGTATAACAAATGCCTGGACTTAAACCCAATCCTTTTGCTGTCTCCTGGGCAAGCGTTTGCTCTTAATGGACTGTAAATTGATTATTCTAGAGCCTAAAGGAATAATTTCCTCCACAGCAATCCAATGCAACATTTTTTTTTTCAAAGCTCATCGCTGTTTGCTTTCTCGGTGATTTATTTCAAACGGGATACATTCGTATTCCGTGGGCAGAGCAAAGCACATTTAATTTATCAAATGACACAATGCGATATTCGTGCAGTCCTCCAACCAAACGCGTGTTTTTTTATCCTATTGTAGTTTTATTTTTATTATTAATACGTCTGCAGTGCTTTACAAATGAGTTCAGCCATGGGTTCGTAATACAGTGTGCGCTCAGGGAGTTACATTAATGTCATCTCCGGCCTCCAACTATTCCGCTCTGAAAGCGGAATACTTAAATGAAGAGCCGCCTGGGTCCAGTATTTTTCTCTTTTTCTGCATTAACCCTTTTAGGAATTGCGTTTTCTATCTTGCTTGGACGGGGACAAAAATTGTTTTGACATTTCATTTCAGAACAAATATATATATGAACAAATGTGGATTTCGGGCCCACGCACGAAATGCGGCTTTGCTCCGTAGCTGCGCCACAACCCAGAGCTCGGTTGGTTTTGGATCGACCATCATCGCGTTGCAGGAAAAACAAGTGTCCGGACGCCACGAAGCAGCGGCGATCCCACAGACGCATCTCGCGAAATCGCAGCGCAGAGACTTAAACAACAAAACCAAATCCAATTGTTATGCTGGCCTTGCAGTGAAAATTCGAATAAAGCAAGCGGTCTATCCACTGTGGCATACTCAATTCGGTTGTGTGCGTCTCTTTTGTAGCGCAGAGAAGGCAATCGATAGCCCTCCAATTTCACTTGCGGTGGCGGCAAGCAGCCAACACAGCAGATCCATGGCGGAGCAGCGAGAGAGAGAGAGGAGAGAGAGAGGAGTGAAGGCTTGGGAGGAGGGGTGGAGGGCGAGAGAGAGGGACAGATGAAGATGGACATGGAGGGAGGGGGAGGCAGAGAGATGGTGAGACGGAGTGGGGATGAAAGAGGGTTTGCTGTCTTCTCGCCGGGTCAACTGAGCGGCTATCGCGGGCAATCTTACGCGGTGGCGCGTCCTCCTAATTAACGGGCACCGAGAGCTTATCGGTGTGGAAACATGTGTCCATAACTCCACCCACTCCCAACGCTTAACTGCCTCGCTCCATTATCATGCACGTTATTAGTGCTGCGTCGACTCTGTCAAAATAACAGCGCATGAGCTGAATGTTAAACAAGGGGCAGGCAGGGGTGGGCGGAGACTGCGGTGGCGGGGCGGGGTTAATAAAGTATCTGCAACTTGTAAAGGTAAAACGCGTGTCGATCTATGAGGCTACCTGGGTCATGCGTGGAACCGCCACTACGGCGGAATGTAAATATATTCAAGGTCAGAAAATGTATGTTAAAAAAAAAACCCGTGAGAGAATTGCTCTCAAGAGTTGCTGTTTCTGGAGAGCTGTGTCGATGGTTCCTTTTCGCTCCTTCACGCTATTTCGCCTCCCACGCTGGCGGCATCCCCTGGCTGAGCACCTCGAACGTGGTGGGCGAGACGCCTCGATGGACAGAGGAAACGGCGCTCGACACGGCTGTCCCGAAACAGCGGCTCTGAGAGCAATTCTCATCCATCCGAGTCGTGCAAACCGACGCGAACATCGTGGTGGGTGGCGCGCTCACCGTGTCTGCGTGGGTTTGTTTTTGTCGGGTACTTCGGTTTCCTCCCACAGCCAAAAGACACGCTACTCTCGAGGTTAATTGTCCTGCTGAGTATAAATTGCCCGACAAAAAAAAGGGCCCAGCGATATGCTGGCATCACAACACGAGTAAAACCCCGCCTTGCGCCCCATATCTGCCGGGATAGGCAGCGGCCCCCCGCCAACCCTACACCGATGCCCAAGTCACTGATTTCAAGTGGCGGTGGGGCCACAACGCGTGACCGCTATCAGGCGGTCGCTCTGTGCCGCGCTGCTACCGCCGTACTGCTGCACACTTTCGCGGCGAGCAATAAACCAGACTCCTGACCCAGACGCGCAAGCAGAGCGATTGTGCTCTAAGCCACAACAATGAATCCATTTGCACCAACTTATTCGCTTTGCGTCTGTTGGCGCTCTCAGACAATACACGTCTCTCGATGCTCCGTCCGCCGTCTCCGGACCTTTGTTCCGCTAAGAGCTCTATGTTCATTGTAGATTGCGTTAGCAGACGAACCAATATTTGGGAACGTTGGTTTGCCTTCTGAATGTTTGTTCCGGCGTAATTTTTTTGAACCAGAGGAATGGTTGGTGTCACACACAGGTCTCTATCTACGTATTGCCTCGTGGATGCAAGCCTATAAAAACAAAAGGTAAAAAATGTATAGGTGTATATGGCGGCATGGTGGCCCAGCGGGTAGCGCTGTCGCCGCACAGCAAGAAGGTCCCGGGGTTCGAATCTCGGCTCGGGTGCCTTTCTGTGTGTAGTTTGCGAGTTCTCTCCCCGTGTCCGCGTGGGTTTCCGCCGGGCACTCCGGTTGCCTCTCACAGTTCAAAAACATGCTGCTGCGTAGGTTAATTGGCTCGCAGACTAAATTGCCCGCAGTGCCAAGTGATGGACTGGCGTCCCATCGCGGGTATATGCCTGTCTTGCGCCCTGTTTCTGCCGGGATAGGCTCCGGCTCACCGCGACCCTGTACAGGACTAAGCGGTTTCTGACAATGAAATGAGATGAGAAAAAAATATATAAAGGCGCAAGCCTGCAATTGCATGTTTTACAGCACTGCTCGTGAAGCGGCCTTTTGTAGTAGGAACTCTAGAGAGTACCGTAACGAACTGTTACAGTCGACATTGAACGAATAATGTGCGCATTGTGAATTGCAATTTAAAATAACATAAATGAGTAATGTCTTCTGATTATTAGCCTCGAGGGTACTTTAAGATACTCGACTACGATGGCCAGAAGAAAAAAAGACTTTGAAGAGCTGGGATGCATTGATATGGTTCATTATCATTATTTATTGATACTGTATAGGGTCACGGGGGGCCGGAGCCTATCTCGGCAGACAGAGGGCTAAAAAGAGGGGCTATACCAGTGGTGTGACCACAGTACATTGCAGGACATTGGGAACAATATTCTGAGCACGCCAATTAACCAAGGTAGCAGCGTGTCTTTGGACGGTGGGAGGAAACCGGAGTGCCCGGCGAAAACCCACGCGGACAGGGAGAGAACTCGCAAACTCCACACAGAAAATCACTCTTGCCGGGACTCGAACCCGGGGCCTTCTTGTTGGGAGGCGACAGCTCTAGTCACTGTGCCACCACTCAGCCCCACGTGGGCTGTCACCTCTCAACGTGTGACAGATTGCTCAACAGCCGCTCTCTCGGGACGTCCGTGTCGAGCGTTCATCCTGCCGACATGGCGACTTTGCGCCTCGCACACGCTGGAGGCATCATCGCCGGCTAATGCGTCTCATCAGCGGCTCTTGAGATAGCTCGCGAGGACAATCCTGGGAGTTTTGGAGCACCCACACTTTACCCCACCCACACGCAACCTATCCATCAGCTGCAGAGTGGCGGTGGTGGTATCCAGGTAAACCTGTCATCGTTTCTGCCGCTGGCAACGGACAGATATATTCGGGGAACGCTGGATTATAAGTCCAGCGCGATCAACATCGCAACCACGGAAGCATCCCCACAGTGGTGGTGGGAAGGAGTGCGAACAAATGCCCACTGGTGGGAATGAATATTCGGTCCCTTGGTGGTACAAATATTTATTCCTGGCGAAACGGGAAAAAGCAAATATTTGGCGGAGCCAATATAATTATTTGCCCTCAAGCCCCCCCAGCGGCCGATGAACCTCCCCGCACTCACACGATGGCGAGCGCAGTCAAGTCATGGCATTGGCTTCTGTGGCAGCGGTGGCAGCGGTGCAGGTGGAGGTGATGAGTGTGGAACATTGCAATGCAGCGGGGACTCTTTGTCGCTAATGCCAACATCCATCCTCTTTTTTTTTATGACTGCGGAGGTGGGCATGGCTCTCCCGGAGGTTTCGGGCGGTGGATATATATATTTATTTTTCTTTTCCGTGGCTGAGCACGCGGGTTAAGGTTGCACTCATTTAAAACGCGGAGGTGAACTAATGCGAATCCTTCGCATCAATCACCTCGGATTGCACGCGAGGGGTCGTAGCTGGCGAAGGTATGAGTTTCTTCTTCCGTTGGCAGTGCCCACGATCCGCGCCTGATTTACTCTCCCGCACCCCCCGCCCTTTATTAGACCCGCTTCGCCGCATCATGTATCCGATGCCATTATTGCGAGCTAAATCATAACGCAATGAACGCGGGCGTCGCGTCGATGCCGAACCGCGTGCGGGAAGTGATCCATTTCGAGGAGGAGGAGGAGGTCATAAAGAACGGCGCTTACAAAAACGGGCAAGCAAAGCAAGGTTAGAGGAAGGCACTGAGCAGACACCCAGACCATAATCTCGTTATATAGGAGGCATAAATCGAAGCAAGGTCATTCATCTGAGAGATCCTGAACCCCGGGACAATCCCACAGTAACAGCTGGGTGGGGGGGGGGTTGCGCAGAGTTTATTGCAAGGTCACATTACGGCTTTTGTGCAATATTCCCCCGTGCCTCAATGGCTCAGCGACCTTTGGTCGGACCCTGCGCTGCGTGTGCTGTGTTTGAAACAGTGTGCGGGCACGTTTATACATTACGTATGTATCAAGCAAATTGACGCCCCGCACGGCGGAGGATCGTACACGGCCTCTGCTGACATCAAATAACGAATTGGGTATTAGATGTGAATTTACAATCGTCGATGTGCGTGTATACAATGTACTTGGTGGAGTAATGATAAAAGAAATTACATTTTGACGCTATTTGCCGCCCAGCTTTCTTCTTTCTCCCGGAAATAGATCCCTTTTTAATTATATAAACCATATTTGTCTAGAAACATTACAAAAAAAAACTGGACTTTACAAACCGCACTGACCAGCGTGGTGAAGTATAGCCAAGCATGTAACTTACAAGCCGCACTCTCCAATTTGATAAGTCATAGTCAATCATCCCCCATGACTAATGCAGCGAATGTAATCTATTACCTAGGTAAGAGGTTTTCATAACGACTCTTTCCTCTCGTGTGTAATTTCAGAGGGAATAATCAAACTTACGTGCGAACGCACTACAAGTTGACATCTAATTTTTGCAAAAGACAAAAGCATGATCACGAATGGAAGAAAAAAAAAACCCCGGGTATAATTTAGGCATCCCAGCGGGTAGCAGGAATGAGAGTGTCTTGTAATCATTCCCACCAAGCGCGAGAGACGGAAAATATCAATGAAATTTCATTTCGTGTTTTCCCTTACAATTGGGGTCGTGCGGTCCTTTGCGCCGTGCAAAGGGTGGACGCCACGGTCATTATTGGCAAAGTCAGGCACCCGTGCGACCAGCAATCGGTGCGCATTACTGACGCCATCCACCGAGTATTCTGCTCATAAGCCGTGCCGACAGCGCAATTAGGCAGGTAACGAGATCATTCGTGTTTCGCAACAACGTCGTGAGTTCAGATAGATGCCAATGCGGTCCAGCACAAGAAAGCAAAACAAAAAGTAGGTCATGTATTTCAGAAGGTTTAACGGAACTGTGAAAACTCTTTCGTACAGGTTTATTTTTTTCCATATTAGCACTGCCCTGGAAATTAACACATCGAAACACTATAATCGCGTGAGAGTGACTGTGTGCGTGTTCCAACGACACGAAACACGTTGGGAGTTACTCGTGACGATATTAAAAGCTCCGGATTGATATTAAAAGGTAACTGCAACAACGCGATATCATTATTTAATGAAAGGTATTTGCAAATGACACGCAGGAATGCCACAGTCATGGGGAACGTTTTCCTTGCTGATTAAATTTTGAAAAGCGACCCACTAAAAATGTAATAAATAATAGTTGCTGATGGCTTACATCCTTTCAGAGAATTATTAGCCATCAGAAAAGCATTGCGGAGGCTTTTAAAGTCAAGCTAAAGTATACTGGAGCGCCATCAGTCATTAATTGGCCTTAAAACAAACACTGAGCAATGAGCACACACCACTGAATTTCATTATTTACACGTATATATTTTATGTTGGTAAGTCATCATGCATCGCCAATAGTGTGGAATACATATATTTTTTTAAAAAATCCAACGTTCCACAGCGCCTGATTAAAATGATATTATGTTTTATCCCCGCAGTCAACGGGCCTTCCACGCTAATATTTCAAAATAAAATCTGCCCAGGCATAGCGTGTACATATGTGCTCTCTGAACCAGCTTCGACCTTACGGATGTCATCAGCAGAGTTGGGCCGGTTCAAACAAATACTGTTATGTCGCCAGATGCTGTCAGAGGCAGGCATCGATCTAAATTACGTGGACCGTGAGCACAGTGACACTGCGGCCTACAGAAGGCTTGGTTTTATCCACAGGATAATGAATTCGTTCACTGTCAGACCCCTTTTAATGGAGTAATGGGTCGCGGTGAAGCCGGAGCCTCTGCAGGCACAGGACGCGACGCAGGGATGTACCTTTGATGGGACGCCAGGCCTTCCAAGGACACCATGCGCAATTGAGTTATCTGGAAATTTTACGTATGCGGAAGTATGTATTTAGACTGTGGGGTGAAAACGGAGCAACCGGCAAAAAACACCCCATACAGGCACGGGGAGAAAACACTCAAACTCCACACAGGAAGGCACCCGAGCCGGGAATCTAGCCGGGGTCCTTCTTCCTGTGAGGTGGCAACGCTAATCAATGAGCCTTTTACCATAAACTGAGCCCGATTTTGAGCTAAGCGGCATTCAGCCTTGGTTAGTGCTTGCTGGAAAGATCGTGTGCTATCAGCTTGCGCTGTGAGATAGCTAGAAGATAACAGTGCCGCAGTAAATTTAATACGTCTGTGTGTAACTTTCAGTTAGCGCCCCTTCCCAGATATATGTGGGGTTTTTTTCTTCTAGAGAATCATTTCCTTCGACTCGCTAAGCACACATTAATGGAATGGCGTAACATTGAAGCGCAAAATTATCCCATACAGGAATGTTGAGACGCGGTGGATAAGCAATCAGTGTGTACAGCCTGCGCAGACAGATTGTTCAGAAACACGGCCATTAACAAAGCGGAACGGTATTACAAAATCACACGCATAGAAGCATGAAGGGGCGCATGCTTGGAATTACATTCAGAGTTATAGCAGGAGCCCACGGATTAGAAAACACAGATTTTCGAGCTGTTTAGAAAAAAATAATCACGGTGGTGTTTGGCAGCAGCGCCGTCAGGAATGACGATGGCAGCGACGAGACGGACAATGTGCAGATGACATCGCGGGCAATGTGAAGCCGAGTGTTTGGCATCGCGTGCAGCTGCTGGGTCGATCGTTGCACCGCGGGACCCGAGGAATTGTGGGCGGCATGTCGAGACCTTCATCCGTCGGTGAATTGACCGTGGCCGGTGATGATGATCTCATCTCATTGTCAGAAACCGCTTAGTCCTCTACAGGGTCGCGGTGAGCAGGAGGCTGTCCCGGCAGACACAGGGCACAAGGCAGGGATACACCCACGATGGGACGCCAGTCCATCACCGGGCACTGCGGGTAATTTAGGCCTGCAAGCCTATTAACCTATGCAGCAGTATGTTTTTTGGACTGTGGGAGGAAACCGGAGTGCTCGGCAAAAACCTACGCGGACACAGGGAGAATTTGCAAACTCCACACAGAAAGGCACCCGAGCCGAGATTCGAACCCGGGACCTTCTTGCTGTGAGGCGACAGCGCTACCCACTGGGCCACCGTGCCGCCCCGCCGGTAATGATGATGATGATGATGATTATTATTATTACTAACGACATCAGCTCCTGATCCACCAGGAATAGCACAATAAATACAGTAAGTCCACGTGGTTTGCTTGTTGCCAAATGGGACACAAATGTGGTCCCACCTGCTATCCGCTCCTTTGCCTTCACAGCGATACGGCTGCATGGAATTGCTGGCAAGCATTGCTATGTTTAACATTTCAAGAGATGCCTTGAAATGGCTTCGCCGGCAGCAAGGCAGTTGCCTTTGGAGAGCCTACAATGCTCGGAGCCTCAGCGCACATAAGCATGCTTTGTATGTACACGGTATTGATCTGCCCTGTCAATTGTTAGCTCAGCACCCGATTTATACCTCTTAAGTGTCAGAAATTGGAGCGGGCCGGTTGGGGAGAGGGACGGCGAAGGTGCACCGTGTTTCTGTAATGCTTTAATGAAGATGCGTGGGAGAGGTACCGTGTGGGTGCTGTGGCGGCCACCGCGTTAATAGTCGGAGATATTTTTTTCGGGTCACTTCTGCGGGTGAGACAAGAATGCGGGGTCAGACAAAAGCTCCGTTAAGAATTGGGGTGAACGGAGGTTGACGAATTGGAAACACAAAGGAACTGATTTGGGCAATTTCAATGAGTGAGGCCTTCGCACCTGCAGCTGTGGAATAACGGGAGAGAGAAATTAAGTTATCTGAAAGGGTGGCTTTGTAAAAAAAAATATTTCTACAATGGGAACATTAAGCACTTTGGCTTTGAGCCTTTTGGACAAAATTTACCCATAAAGGGGCAAGAACATCATACGAATCGCCGGTTTAAACATTAGCTGCGGTGCCAGATTATATATGTGAAGAAAACATCACAGTGTGATTGCTATTACTGCCCTTTTTGTTTTAATCTTCTACACTTTCCTATTAAAACTGGCATTGGCTATTGAGGTTAAGGCTCTAACCCGTACGAAATCACGAAATTAAAATTTGATATCACGTCTGCTAGTTACTGTGGTGTCTACTTTGAGCCTTAGATAAGCAGTGGCTATGCATTTCATTCGTTTCCATGTGTGCATTAGATAATTAAAACGATCAAGTGAACCTTTTTAAAAAAAAAATCTCTCTCTTCGCTGAATTCACCAAAAAGCCTTTCGCATACAAAAACATGCTAATGTAATAAAATTATGTTATTGCCGAACGATATTAATTAACTTTGACTTTGAATAGCATAATTAACCTAACCAAATTACTCTTCCGTGCATGCAAGCCTCCACAAAAAACACAAGAGGGGTTGTGTTTGGTTCTGTGTCACTCCCACGAAAACAAACAGTGGTTCAATCCGCTCTAAAAAAAACTAAATAAGCTTTGTCATATCTGCACTTGAACTGCGTATTAGTGACATGGCGTGACAGCTTGCGCGCGTGTGTGCCGGAGCGAGCACGCGGGATTTTAATGTGCAAGAGTCGCATCACGATTTCCAGAGGAAATGAAATGAAACCGCGCCGCGTGTGCCTCCGAAGAGGCAAGGAAGTACACTGAATTTAATTATTTACGTTCTCTTGGCATTCACATTCAATCCATCGACCACATCCTTTGGCGGCCGGGCCGCTCTGCGCACCCAAGTTGAGAGAGTGCGCAACAACACAAAGACGACATCGCACTCCTCCAAATTGGCTGCCACATTTATTTCTTCTCACGGACATTTAGCCGCCGGTGTCCGACAATCAATTGGGCCCCCGGCAGATGATGGATGCAGTCCGCTGTCTGCACAAGGGGGCACAGAAGTGGTCGGTAAGCTTGCGTGTCGGGCGAGATGTGCCCAAGGCCCACTTGTATTGAATAAAAAAATATATATACAACTTTCTGAAACACCCACATAACATATGCGGTCTCGTCACGTGTCTCAGCCCGAGTTTGAGTCTTCCACAGAGATCGTGCGCACACTCAGTGTTGGACTGTCCGGGATTATTTGATGCATTTGCTTTAAATGAATTGGCACAAAGATGAACTTGTCGCTGTATCTCGTCCAATTGCTGCGTTACGCCGGTCATACGGCCTTGGTTTGATTGGTGTTCAAGGGGTTATTTTGGTGCTTCAGCAGAACATAAAACACACGGCTGTCCATAGCCTGACTTGATCGACTCGTCTTGCATACAGTGGAGGAACTGAATGGTGAACGTGCCGGCGCGTTCGTCTGCACTGTGCACCACTCCTTCGCCGAGTTGGACTCCCATCCGTGCTCTCTGGAGTTCCTTCTCTCGCGTTTGAGTAGCTCGCAGAGTCGAGCAGGTGTCTCTCGGTGGGTCGAGTTTAAACCTCTCCATTGCGGCAGTATTTGGAGCGACTCTTGGAAGTGTTCATCTCGCTCTGCCATTGCAAGGCTCGCAGTTGAAGACTCGTATCCACGTCAATCAAAGCTCGGTGATTAATTGCATCCGGCGGTGCGACTTGATTAGTCTGGCCTTTCGTTCTCTTTCTCGTCTGCTCCGATCATTGTCCTGTTTCTTCAAAGTTCTCCGCGCATCTTCGCCGTGACAGAGCCTCATTGCGGTCTCATAATCTCTTGTAAACACTCTCCGCATGTTTCATTAGCATGCATTTGACGGTGCCTTACAGTGCTTTTAGACGGTGCAGCCATGTCTATACGTCTTGTGGAGGCATGTAGCGAGAACGCTATGCTTATTATCATTAGAGGCTGCAATCGTTAATCCCACGTCTGAACTAAAAAGGTGACAAGGACGAAACACTTTAAGGCACGAAAACATGTAATTGCTTATGCCGAGTATGAATTCGAACAGCAGCCAGGACGCTATGCTTATCCGCACTATGGAAATGTAAGCGCTGCTGCAACATCTCATCTCATCTCATTATCTGAAACCGCTTAATCCTATATAGGGTCACGGTGAGCCGGAGCCTATTCCGGAAACACAGGGCGTAAGGCAGGAATACACCCGACGACGGGACGCCAGTCCATCGCCGGGCATTGCGGGACAATTTTAGTCTGCGAGCCAATCAACCTATCCAGGAGCATGCTTTTGGACTGTGGGAGGAAACCGGAGTACCCGGCGAAAACCCACGCGGACACGGGGAGAGCATGCAAACTCCACACAGAAAGACACCCGAGCCGAGAGATTCGAACCCGGGACCTTCTTGCTGTGAGGCGACAGCGCTAACCACTGGGCCACCGCACCGCCCTATTTCCCAATATATGTATTGTAATTTATATGTATTAAAATTTTGAATTTTAAAATTAAAGTTGAAAGTATGATCATATTTTATATATTATTCTGTAACTATGTGTATATAAAAAAAAATCCAAACAAAAAGTTATTGTTGCTGATGTTCCGTTCTGGTACCGTTGTTGTTGACGTGCCGGTCTCTCCGCAGCTCCGTGCAGCGCTTTGTGACCCTCGGGTGAAAAGCGCTCTATAAGTGCAATTATTCTTATTCATAGGTGCGAGCTAAGCTGCACGGGGAGGGGGGCGGGGGGCAGTCACGTGACGCGCCCAGCCCGCGCCAACTCACCAGACTCTGAGTAGTGTTTGTTGTGACATTTTCGGCTAATTAATTAACGAGTGGTTTTTGTTTGTTTGTTGCGGGACGAGATCGGGGAACCCCGAGGAAACCCACGCAGGACAGGTGGAGAACACACAAACTCAACAGAGAAAGGCGCTCGAGACAAGAATGGAACTGCCTCGGGCAGAACCGTGTCTCTGTGAGACGCCGATGTTAGCGCTGCCTCATCCTCCCCCCCCCCCCAAT